>CAIGRS010101251.1:0-13553 GCA_903798395.1 Fraxinus floribunda | reverse complement strand
GATAAAATGGAAAGATTAAATACGTCCTAAATGAACAGTAAACACAGGATTCCCTCTTTTAATAGAAGAGGGATATATAAAGATTTCCCAAATTATTGAAACTCATGAGAACTTAATTTTTAATTAATTTATTATCAATTACAAAAAATGATAATCGTGATTTCGAAAACAGGTGTTATATAAATATTGGCATAGTGTCAAGTCGTCTCGACTAAAATTTTAATGACTTAATTGAACAAGATAGAGTACACAACACTAGATGATATTAATTAATAAAGAAAAGTATGCGTTAAGTCTGAAATTATATTTATTTAATGTAATTTTCAGCACATCTCTTAGAAATTTTTTTTTTTTTTTTTTGAAGGCTTGCAAATTGAATTTATAGTGAACAATGATTAGATTTGAGAGGGGGGATAATATGGTGAAGTCAACGTTTTGCCATTAGTTTGTTATCAAGATGTGCATGCATTAAAATTAAAATTCCAAAAGATACACTGCTAGATAACGTGTCAACACGGATGAACTGTTTTCGTTACAAAACTGCGACATTTATTATCTTACTTGAATTTCACTTCGTGTTAAAGAAATTAAAGTGGTACCGAATCTACTGATTAGTATAAAAATTTTCGAGCAAATTTGTGTTGCTATACTTTCTTCTTGGCTTAAGATTGTGACGATCCATATCGATGACAATGGCTAAAGATGCTTGTGGATTTGCAATGGAAATCTCATGTATCCACGGTTCAATAATTTGTTGCAATTTTTTAGGATCTTTAAAAAAGGGACGAGACTTGATTGTAGAAAATTAGGTTGTGCATGTGTAACAAGGTAGACAAGTGGAACTATTCGAAAGCAAACTAGAGTAGATAGTACACTACTCGAGGGCACACGCGTGATGAGATGGATGACTTCTCCATTTTTATTTTATTATTTCTTATAGTTGTGTTATTATATTTTTAGGAGTTAGGGGCTTGAGTTACAATTTCATTGAACTTAAGGTTGTCTATACGTTTTTCTTTTTCTTAAACCAAGTCTAGGGATTCATTCTACTCTGATTTGCTTAGATAGTCATAAAATACATCGAGAACTTTCTCTATATTTTCCATGAATCCTCAACATTCAGTCGATTTGACGAGTTTTTGATAATACTGATCATCCCCTGCATAATTTAACTGCATCGAAATCTGTCACGAACTGGGACATGAATTGAATCTTTCTAAGGGATAATTCGTCACAAATCTGTTGTAAAATTTTGTGACGGATCCGTGACAAATATATTCCGTTGTTGGTGACTTAATTAATTAGTGGACTCAAGAACATCTCAACATATTTTCTACAAAATATTTGTCATATATCTGTCACAACCATCCATTTATTTATTGATATGAGAGAAAATATTTTAACAAATTTTGTAGGATTCAAGATGGAAAAATTCAACTCAAATTTGTGGTGGAAGAAAACGTATCTGGAAAAATTATTAATTGCCACTAAAGCATTGAAATTTCATCAGAATATTGCGATGAATAAGTAGGGCATTGACGATAAAAAATCCATTTCTACAAACGAATATAAATTTTTAATAGTTAATCTGCATACATTGGAGGTGCATCCGTCGGAGGTGGATGGGGTTTTACTGGAGCAAGGACCGGATTGGGTTTCGGGTCAGCATAATCTTGAATGTTCTCCATCTTTTTGCTTTCATATTTAGTTCTTTCAGCATCTGCCAATTCAACTCTTCTAATGTCCTTCACAAATCAAAAGATTCAAATTTCAACTAATAATAGGATTCTGTTTGTAATCCATTAATTTTTCTGCTAATTTACAATCAAGTTGACAAAGCTACACAAAATTGAAAAGAGAGAGAGAACCTGAGTGAGTTTTTTGGTGGCTACTTCTTTTTCTTCATTTGAAACAAAGCTTCCTAAAACCAGAAAATGGGATATGTGATAATGTTGATTTGGTACATGTGAATCAAAAGAACAAAACTTTACACTTACTTGAGATCGGAAGTGCAGTAGTTGAAAGAATATGAGTGTAAACTGAAAGAAACACGAAAGTTGTAAGATAAATGTTCGTTGCCATGTTAAATATATGTGTGAATCTCAATAGAAATTAGGTGCAAGTTGAGACGGTAGATGATTTTGATTTAATGCACAAGGAATTGTGGTTATATAGAGCTAAAATGTAGTGCATTCAATTGAGGATAAGAACGTCTTTAAGGTGCTTCGTCCTTTATTTCAAGAATAATACTATTTAACCTTACCGATAGTGCTTAACATCAATCTAAATAGCAATATATGCGATATTAAATGATAGAATCAATTAATTATAAGGAAATATGATCTATTAAATTAGATAAATCATATTTTGTCAACTAAATATGTCCTCTTGCACAGTGGAGATATATATCATTATTCGTATTTCAAAAATTTGAAGTAATTTACCATAAGAATATTTATCTAAATAAGAAATATACATTATCACTATTTAAATTATTTCCTTTTAATCATCTTTTCTAATTAATTATTGATGAAAATGCCAGATATATTATTATGAATAAAAGGAAACTACATTAATTTACTCCCCAAATTCCTATATGCAATGGTTGGTAGGAGGAGGTCAGGTCTATATTTCTTCCTTCCAAAACTTTGTTATTACTTTTCTTCTTAAAATTTCCACCTTAATTTGTGGTGGTCTGCCTAAAAAAATCCATTCAATTTTACTATTAAGATTCTATGATAATGGTTAATAAGCTCACTGCTTTTGTCAAAGGTAGAATATGTTCGGCTCCTATTTAAAACTCCTCTCCCTATAAAGAAAGTTTAGACCATACTCTCTACAAAATTAAGTTTTTTTTAGAAGAAAAATAGTTTTGAATCTCAAGTTTGACAAAATAAATAACATAAAAAGTAAGTTTAAAGCACAATGAAACATTCTCTAAGTATAAGCATTTCAATACTATCAAAACATTTTTGTATTATTATTTTGCCCATTGATGTGATTATAAACACAGTTTTCCCCTTGATGTGGTTATAATAATTTATTTATTTTTAATCTTTTCTAACTACATTATTGAGACTGAAATATGCATAGAGAGAAATCCACACAACCATATTCACCTATTTCTCACACATAATTGCCTCTCTCTCAATCATGATAATCTCGAAGCATTTGAATGTAAACTCTGAGCAGGGTCTCCATGAATAAATGCATAGTTGACATCAAAGTTGGTGTACAACCAACCTCTGATAGCCACTATGAAAATTAAAAAAAAATAAAAAATCCAATCCTCCTCTGGTTTAGACTCGACATCAGAAATAGCCAAGAAATCTCCACCAATATTCTTTGTGAGGTCTGCTTCACCTGAAGTGTCTGATTGCTTCCCATTCCTATTTGCAGCCATCATTTCTTTATTCTATAATTTGTAACAATCTTTCTTCATATGCCTCTTCTTTTTACAATAGTAACAAATTCAATTATTGAACTTAGACTTCAATATGCTCCTTCCAAAACCACCATAAACAACCAGGCCTTCTCCATCTCTGGCCTCAGAAATTAGATGCTTCATCTTCTTTTCTGAATACAAAACATTATACACATCCTCTATGGTGAGGGTATAATGACTATATAAGATAGTGTCTCTAAATGAAGAAAACGAAGCGGACAACGAACACAATATGATTAAGGCCAAATCTTCATCATCATACTCTACTACTAAAGTTTTCAAATCAGCGATGGTCTCTTTAAATACAGTCAAGTGATCTTCTAATTGTCCTTCTTCTATCATTCGATAAGAATATAAAGGCTGCTTGAGGTTCAACATGCCTTTTAGTCATGTGCAACTATTCTAACTTCAACCATAGAGTAGCTGATGAAGCCTCCTTCAAAATGTCCTAAATAATGACATTTGATATAGATGAATGTGTGAAATTACCTTTTTATCCTTCCGTAATTTCTCCTCCGCGATCAAAGTTGTGGGCATCTTGTCAATTCCCAACAACACATCATCCAAATCCAGTTGTGCAAGTACTGCACGCATCTTAACTTGCTATAGCAACAATCTAGTGATCCGATCCAAAAGCGGAATATCATACTTCAGGAAGCTATCACAAACAAAAACCTCGAACAAATCAAAACCTACACTCTTGCAAAACTGCTGAGCCTAGACTCTGATACCACTTGTTGTGAAACAATCAAAATATCTCTTGCTAGAAGAAGTAATTAATATGTCTGAATTGCTATTAGCAATATTGGAAATACAAGAATTATGTATTGTTTGAAAACCATTTGATGAAACCAACCACCGTAATGAATTGTTGAAATTATATGGCAAATAATGAAGTATTAGATCAAGAAAAAGAATAACAAAAACAAGAAATATGGCAGAAGAATTAAGAGATTTTATTGACTCAAAAATAATGGAGATGAGGGAAAATTACAATGGATCCTATAATTCTAGTAAATCTATTTTTTCACAGTTTTGAAATTGTATGGAAGAGCATAATATTTATAGTGAACATGTAGGGGACGTTCAAACCCTCTTAGTAAAGTTGTTGATAAAGTAGGATATCAAAAAATCGAATTCAAAACGAAAAGGGAGAGAAAAATGTGGAAAATCGAAACAAGCAAGGTGGGCGCCGCAGCGCCACATCCTGGCGCCCCAGTGCCGGGTGTTCTATTCAGATTTATTTATTTTTTTCAAATTATTTTCTCCATCCCAAACTCTGCTTCAAGTCTAATATCAATTTTCAACTCCCAATGGACTTACAAAATAAAATTTCGACTTGACATAGGACTCTAACAACATTCCAAACTGAAATCTACTTGACGTGCACTTCAATTTGAATTTTTCAATTATTTTAACAAGGAATTCAGATCACACCTAAATTCTAACAAGAATCCTAGAGACACCTGTCTCATATGCAAATAATCATTATTTAGACAAGCGGCTCATACAAAAGTCAGAAATCTTATATAAAGTACATAGCCGACCACTTTATCATTTTTCTTACTTGAGCAACTTTTCATACTTTCAATCGATCTAATTCCACTTTCAAAGAAAACTCTCACATTCTCAACACCAAAAGGGATCCCGTACAAGGTTCCCAACCCTCTCTCAACACGTACTTGTTGCTTGATCAGACATCCTCAGCTAAAGGGAAAAAGTCGACCAGCGTCATTTAGTAAAAGGAAACATTAGACGAACTAGATTGTCACTTGGCCTATATTTCTAAACCAAGACTAAAATTTACGTTTTTAAAAAATGCGTTTCACAAAGTTTCTTGTCTTACCTTTTTTTAAAAAAAAAAAAAAAAATAGCACATCTTCCACATATCGTACATGTCGTGTCATGTTTTCATTTCAGCTATGTTCAAGCTAGTATGTTCATAGAAGGTTAATAACTTAAACATTCCCGAGTTCATTGCTACGTTATAGTCCAATAGGCGATAAGAATTATGTTCATTTTTGTTCCCTCATTTTGTAAAATTCATTTTTTTTTCTCATACTCATTTTCTACCACATATTTAATGAGACTTGTAACTTTTCTCAATTTTTCAAGAATATACCTTATCAACTTTTATCAAAACTACTAAAATTTGATTTTTATATATATTAAGATTTGGAGTTTCATCTTAAAATGTCAACCTTGTTAAGAGGAGTAACTCAAGATCTTTATTAATTGATTTATGTCAATATCATTTATTGATGTGGGATATATATCACTTAACACGCTCCCGCAAGATAGTGGCTCATTTGAGCAGACCAATCTTGAAATCCATGTGCTTATTTTAGAATCTTAATGGGATCGAATCGCTCGTTGGAGTATAATGAACTCTGATATCATGTTAAGATTTGAGGTTCCATCTTAAAAGGTCAACCTTGTTAAGAGGAGTAGTCCAATATCTTTATTAATTGGTTTGTGTCAACATCATTTATCGATGTGGGATATATATTCCTTAACAATATAAAACAAACTGAGGCTAAACATGTTTGAATGCTGTGGCTGAATGAGTACAAGAAAATTTGGTTAGATTTTTTTGCCCGAGAGGGTTTCTTTAATGTTCGAATTAAATGATGGTTGACTTGAAGAGCACAAACACATTTTTTCTTGTTCTTTCCCAAATTAATACACTACGTTTTAGCACTATAAACTAACGGATATTTCCTTATTGTTTGTTCTGATTTTATCAACTTCATCACATATAGTGATTAACTATGGAATATTTTATTAATTTTCTTTCTCCCTCCCCTAGTTTAGGAAGATTTGTTTCGAGTGATCGAGAAATAGAAGTTGCCACCAACAAATTCTCTCAGGTTATCACTTTGCTTATTAATTTATGAACAAATAATTAACGGATTATCTAGGGAATCCTATATAATTTTATTTGAGTTTTTTGAACCTTTTGACTCGTGAAGTACGTAGGACATAAAGAGAGTCGAAGTACCAGATTCTCAAGGAAAAAAGAAAGAAAGTCTGAAGATGGAGATCATTCCTGACTGTGATGATCCTGGAGCCAATCCAGGCCATGATCCACGAAACCCTCCACCTTTTCATTCAGGTTATCCCATCAACTTATTGAATTGATGGTAGATCAAAGACTTCAGAATTATGGTTGTTTTTGAATCGTGGATTATTATGCAATAAAATTTATTACTCGACTTATAAAATTGTTACAAGAATTCTTTTATTAGAGGATTTAAAGCCAATAATATTTTCAAAATTTATAAGGTCATCTCCAATCTATGGCATTAAAATTCGTAACTTTCACACATCTAACAAAGTATCTTTACTAAGGGATAAAATTCAACATCAAAAAAATATGAAAGTATAAACCAACTTATAAGGATTTAAACTACTCCTTTTAATAAGGTTGAAACTTTTAAGATAGAATATCTAGTTTTAATAAGATATTAGAGCTCATTAAACTCTAATAAACAATTCGATCTGATTAAGACTCAAAAAAAATGAGCACGCGAATTTCAAAATTAGTTTGTTCAATCAAACCACCATCTTTCGAGAGCATGTTAATGGAAAAAATCTCACATCAAATAAAGATGAAAGTATAAACCAACTAATTATAAGGATTTGGATTACTCTTCATAATAAGATTGACATTTTAAAATGGAATCTCGGACTTTAATAATCTCTAACCCATTACGCCAAATAAATAGTGTTTCCTTTATTTCTTTGTTTTTTAATGCACTTTTGATTAATTTATTTTAAAAATTATTTAATTACGAGTTATATTACTACTAAAACTACTAAATCAAGAATATTTGAGATATTGCATTTATTAATAAATTAAATTTGTATTTTTTGAATTTTAATGAGTAATTTTATATTAATGTATTCCGTAGTTATTATTTATTAGTTGATTGCAATTTATTATAAATATTAATAAAATTAATAATAAAATTAAAATAAATATAAATTATTAAATAATAGAAGGATATAAAAGGTTAAAATAGATATTAAAATTTGTCTTAGTACAAAATAAAGGGCAAAAAGCAACGTATGAAAAATTGTAAAAAATACACCAATTTGGTGTAATGTTTTGCAGTTGGAGTGGAGAGGGGTTTGCACCAATTTGTTGTCAAATTGATGCATGGGTTCGAGATGCCCTTGTAAAGGCTTCATTTCTTAATTATTGATATGGACTTGGTTCGAGATTATCGTATCACGGTTGATTCCACCAACAAAATTTTTTTGAGAGCTCTTCGTTCTCATATTTGTGATCTTGTTGTGTCGTCTGACAACTAATTGTTATATGAATATAATTTCAGAATAATATAATTTATTTTTTTATTGCAGAAGAACAAACAGGAAGTAACAGTGCAGAATATGTAATCTAATTTAGAATTACAAAAGGGAAGAAACTAACAAATCGAAACTTGTGTAAACACAGTGTCTTGAAGATAGATTCACTCCCTCGCCCTAAGTGTTTGAAGATTTAACGAGCGTCTATTTTCCAAGATACAACGAGAAAACCGATAGAATCTGCGCAATGCAGTTTCTACTCCGACGGACAGAATTTGTGTTAGAATAGTATATCCAAAACTGGATGAAGACAAAAATTTTGGTTTAACAGAGGACTGTAAACGTAGCAGTATGCAAACAAAGTATGAAATTTCCTAGTTTGGAATTATGAAAAATATATAGGCTTAACCCCATGAATGGTGTGTCAATTTCATCCATAAACATGCCATTAACTTCATAATATAATGGCAATAGCTATCGGAGTTTCAACAATTTCAAGAAATTGAAAGATCAATTTCTGCAAGAGAAAATTAAGGAAATATAGGTGTCAATTTTGGTCAGTTTGGTCGGACATTGTGTGCGTGGGTAGTGCATGCACACAAGTTTAAAGTCTGAAGTTCTGACTTGATCCTTGATTTGCACTCCCTGCACACGCACGTGGAAAGAGCTTTTATGCCTCACACGATTACACTATTCCAAAGTGTAATTATATATAAAGTGGTATTTGCCTTCATCATTTTTCTATGTAGGACAAATTCTTTTTCCTTACAATACATAAACCCATTTTAATTGGTACTATTTGAGCTCTAATTTCTCAATCACCCAAGCATTAATTTTGACAAATAAATATATAATATCTATATTTTTGTTCAAGGACTTAAGTTTCATTCCTTTTGATAATTTTTCAATTAACTCTCTATTTAACCATTTGGTTAGCATATTCGTAATATTATCATTTGACCTTACATAGTTAACAGCAAGAACTCTAGTTGATGAGAGTAGTTTCCTTAAGGTATTATGTCTAGGACGTGTATGTATAGACTTACCATTATACATGTTACTCTATGCCTTTCTAATCGCTTACTGACTATCACGACGTATGCAGATTGCTAGTACAAGTTTTGACTATATTGGAATGTCCTCTAAGGAGTTGCGTAACCACTCAACCTCTTCACCACATTTATCTAGAGCTATAAACTCAGGATCTATGGTTGATTTGGCTATAACTGTTTGTTTAGAGAATTTTCAAAATATAACTGTACCTCTCACTCTCAATATGAACACAAATACACTTGTAGACTTTAAGTTTTTTATATTAGGTATTCACTTATCATCACTATATCCTTCAATAATCGTTAGATATCAGGTATTACAAACTTTATTTTTATGTCCTGGTGATGAAAAATCATTGGGTTGTTTCATTTAGATTTCTTCCTCTAAATTCTCATTCAAGAAGGCGGTTTTAACATGCATTTGATGTATTTCAAGATTTCGTAGATAATCAATTACACGTATCATCCCAATAAACGTTATTCTCGTCACTGAAAAATATGTATCAAAGTATTCAAGGCTTTCTCGTTGTCGTAACCTTTTCTCACTATTTTAGACCTTATATTTTTTGATAGTTCCATCTGCTTTTATTTTCTTTTTAAAAATCCATTTGTAACCTACTAGTTTACTTATTTGAGGAAGGTTCTCTAGCTCCCACGTATGATTTTAGAGAATGGAATCAATTTCATTTTTAATGACATCTTTCCATTGAGGTCCTTCTTAAGAGTTCACAGCTTCTTGGAAGTTTCAAGCTTTACTTTCAAGCATGTAGGTCAGAAAATTAGGACCATAAGATTTTTATGTCTTTTCTCTTTTGTCGCGTCTCGGTTCAACCTCAACATTCTCTTCTAGTTCTTGATTTGAATATTTCTAATCATAGTCTCATGTGTTCTTTTAGAAGAGTTTGCTTCTTTGGATTTGTGCGGAAATACATATTAAAAAAATGCAGTATTTTTCGATTATGTTATCATGTTTTTGTGTATGTCTGGGATTTTAGACTCATGCACAAGAAATCGATAAACATTGCTATTATTTGCATAGCTAATGAAGATGCAGTCTGTGGTTTTCAAGTCTATCTTTACTTTCTTTGGTATTGGGACAGTCATTTTAGCAAAACACTCCACTCGTAAATATTTATACGAAAATTTTCTTCCTTTGCATAACTCATAAAGGATATGTTTTGAGGTAAACTAGAATTTACTAACATTGTGTTCATTATTTCTTTTAAAGGACGATTTTTATATTTAGCAACACCATTTTGCAGTGGTGAATAAGATGTAATGGTTTCGTATATGATTTCATGTTGTGCACAGAATTTAACGAATGGCGCTTGATACTGACCACCTCGATCACTTCTCAATATATCAATTTTCTAAAGAAGTTGATTTTTAGTTTCATTTTTATAGAGAATAAGTTTCTTTATAGTTTCATCCTTACTTTTAAGCAAATACACATAATAGTATTTTGTGTTATCGTCAACAAAAATAATGAAGCACTTGTTACCACCTCTTGTTTGTATAAACTCTAAATCACATACATCAATGTGATTAAGTGGTTTTGTAATCCTTTTAATTGAATTAAATGATGACCTAGTCAATTTTGCCTCAAATCAAGTTTTGCACTGATACTTTGAATCAATATGGAACACGTGTATGCAATTCAAGTTAATTAATCTATGCAATGTATCATAATTAACATGTCTTAGTTGACTATGCCACAAATTGGAAGACTTAATCAAGTAAATAGAAGAATTAATTTTATTCATTTTCGGCTTAATAACCATTACATTAAGTTTAAATATCCCATCAGAAGCATAACCCTTTCCAACAAACATTTTACTCTTAGACAAAATAATTTTGTCTAACACAAACACAATACAGAAACCATGCTTATTCAGACACCAAGTTCTTGCGAATTTTCGGTACATACAACACATTGTTAAGAGTCGGCTCTTTCCCAAAAGTCATTTTCAAAATCACATTGCCTTGACCCTTGATTTTAAAAGTTATTGAATTTCTCATAAACAACTTCTTGGACAATCTGCACTCGAAAATTTTTTCACCCACTTTATCACAGTTAAAGCATTTTCATTGAAATTTCTTTTTGGAAATTCCACCTTTTGGCCCCAACTTGGTCCCTTTTCCACCAAATGTCTCACACTTGTTCTTGAAGGTCTTAGAACTTTGACCATGCTCAACAACATTGGCTTTAGCCACAATAGGATTGAACCCCTTCTTTTTTGAACTTTTGTCTTTTTCAATTCGAAGTCTAACAATGAGTTCTTCAACGTTCATTTCCATTCGCTTGTACTTTAGATAATTCTTGAAATATTTTCATACCAGAGGGAGTTTTTCAATATTGCAGTCACTTGAAGAATTTCACTCAAATTCATTCCCTCAGTGTGAATTTCATGCAAAATCACTTGGTGTTTCTGTACTTGACTAATTACAGTTTTGGAGTCCACAATCTTATAATCTAAAAATTTGTCAACGATAAATTTCTTAGTCCTAACATCCTTAGTCTTATATTTCTAGTGTAGTGACTCCCATAACTCTTTAGATGTTTTTATCATACTATGCACTCTGTATAGTGAATCAACCAAATTATTCATGACGTAGTTGCGGCAAAGGAAATCAGAACGTTTCCGCGCATCTAGTGCACTAATAGCTTGGACATCTCTCTCACCCTCATTGAGTTTCAGAGCAGTCTAAGTCAAGAACTTCATAAAATTCAAGGTGGTTAGATAGAAGAACATCTCTAGTTGCCACAATTTGAAATTGAAGTAATTGAATTTCTTCAATTTTTCTCCATGATTAACCGGAACAGTCACGGCATGGCCAGTTGTTTAAGCCACAATTTGGCTTGCAGCATGACTTGGCAATTTAGCGACAGTGTCGGTCGTAACAGATTTTGGACCTTGAGCCATAGTCTTGTTTTCAGCGGCCAGAGTTTAGATCATTCCATATTGGTTGATTCACTTGTCATTTCCGAAAAGAAAACAAATATTAGTTTATAAAACAATGATACTATGAACAACCGTTTGTTCTTATAGACTCTGTTTTTATGTTACACTAATAATATAATTTCAGAAGAATATAATTTTTTTATTGCAGAAGAACAAACAGAAAGTAACAATTCAGAATATGTAATCCAATTTAGAATTACAAATCGGAAGAAATGAGAAAACTTAGGCCAATGTAAATATGGTATCCTTGAGACATACCAAGTATGAAATTTTCAGGTATGGAATTATGGAAAATCGAGATCTAATATAGGCTTAGCCCAATGAATGGTGTATAATTTCCATCCATAAAATACACCATTAACTTCATAATATAATGGCAATAGCCATTACAGTTTCAACAGTTTCAATACCCCTCGAATGGTGTATTAATTCTATCCATAAATACGTCATTAACTTCATAATATAATGGCAATGGCAATGGCCATTGGATTTTCAATCGTTTCAATAAATTGAAATGTCTAAAATTCCGATTCGATCCATGATTTGGCCCCTACGCGCACACGTGGAGAGAGTATTTATGCCGCAGATGATTACACCATTCCAATATCTAATAATATATAAAATGGTATTTGCCTTCATCATTTTTTTGTGGGACAGTTAAATTATTTTTGCTCCAACACATGAACCAATTTCAATTGGTACATTTTGAATTCCAAATTCTCATTCGTCCAAACATCAATTTTGACAAATAAATATATAATTTCGATATTCTCGCGGAGATGAACACAAATCAAAGTTGATCTTTCAAAATGAATCAACGAGTTCCACTCAAAATAGTGTCAAAATTAGCTTGACAAAGACAATTTTTCCAACAGTAATGACACGTAGTTCAAAGCCGTAGCAGTTTACTACGTGTTTATCGACGATAATGCAAGAATAATATGATCAAATTCTACAAATGGTCTATATGATCAAGTATCGCTGAGATGAAACTATTGAGAGATATAATCACATTCAGTTATAAAAGGGATTTGCTAAATATTAAAGGAATTGGTTATAATGAAACTTTTGTTTCAAAGGCATAAATGATTACCGTTCTTTCTTTTTTTCATAGTTGCTATCAGAGGTTGGTTTTGCATCGATTTCGATGTCAATGATGCATTTCTTCATGGGGACCCTACTCGGAGTTTACATTTAAATATCACGACAGAGAGAGAGAGAGGCAATAATGTGTGAGAAATAGATGAATAGGGTTGTGTTAATTTCTCTCTCTTTGCATATTTTAGTCTTAATAATGTTGTTAGAAGAACAAACAGAAAGTAACAGTGCAGAACATATAATCTAATTTAGAATTGCAAAAGGGAAGAAAATAGAAAATCGAGACATGTGTAAACATATATAATATCCTTAAAACAATTTCGTTCACTCGTAAGTGCTTGAGAATTTCATTGGTGTCTATTTCCCAAGATACAACGGGAAAATCAATTGAATCTGTTGATAGGAATGTAAAATGTATATCTTTTCCTCTTTATCTTATGTGCTCGTATGATTAATTAGTGTCAAAATGTATTCATTACATTCATATTTTGATTTAGGTAGCAATTCTATGGATATGATGTAATTTGGAAGAAATAAGCGAACAAAGATCAAAATGAAAGAAAACGAAATTTGGGGACTGAAATGTAAATAATCAAAAGTTATGTGGAGCCTCACGATGAATATTTGAGAGTGTTAGATGTCAATTAGATGAAGAAAGAAGTCAAAGGGATGAAGTACAAT
>CAIGRS010101195.1:0-11025 GCA_903798395.1 Fraxinus floribunda | reverse complement strand
GATTTGATGGGAGGTGTAGTTAAAACAATTATTTTCCTTTGTTTGTAACCTCCATTTTTAGTGAAAAACTGAATGGGAGAGTTATTTCTCATTAATCTTGTTAAATTGAGTCTTTAATTAGGAATTTAAAGAGTTTTAAACCCATAAAAAAATTAATTTTTATAAAAGTTTTATAAAACAACTACATAATTAAAGAAAATTAAGAAAATGAACTATTCATATCATTGTAACTTATCTCTATGAATGCTCACTAATAAAACAATTATATTTATTCACTTTGTATAATTGTTCTTAATGTGCAAAAATAAGGAGTTTATTATTTTTTTTCAAAAATAATTTATAAAACACTTTAAAACAACATCTGCATGGTGATTTGAACATGGGTTGCCTATTATGAAATACGATGTAGGTGACCATTGTGGCAACCCAACTATTCATTAAATTTTTGTAATTAAATTTACTTAAATTTAACATCCTATTTTATTAGGTTTATAAATAACTTATAGCTTGTACTTTCATAACTTTAAATGGGTTGAGCTTCCATAGTTCATTTCTTAAGTGGGCTACGTCAACCAAATTAAGAATATAAGATTCGGGACATTATAGTAAGTAATAACGAGATACAAATATCATTATTACGGATAGACCATCACGTATATCATTTCTCATTTTGAAGTAAGTAGTTGATCTCACAAGTTAAAGTGTGGTCACACTTAAATAAACATATGAACGTTTTGTCATAGAACATGGAGACCCGTTGGGGAGATTCTACGAGGATAACTATTTGAGTGTTAGTGGTTGATCTCTAACGTTCGATTGTGGAATTTCTCATTCAACTTGAGGTCATCATAGTGCTTTATATAAAGACATCCATACTTTAGTGATGTTGGAAGTTGCTCTGCAAAGGATCGCTAATACGGCATCATTTGAGTATGTCAAGAATTATATGAAGGTTGTCAATGATCAACAGGGAATTTGTTACTCTTAGATAGTACGAGATTATGATCTACATTTCATTTAGTTAAGTTGATAACGAAATTCTTAGTCAAGGTGTGTTCGTAAGTCGAAAAGAGTTTTTGGCTTATATTGACTTAAGAGTAGGATGAAAGATATAATTGGTAATTGAGATTGACACACATCTATATCTCGTAATTGATCGAATTATATTGATAAAAGGAATATAGTTTCATGGTAAACTAACAAGTTTGATTTTGTCATACCAGGTGGCATTTTGCATCATATGTATTGCCTCGACACATTGTTATATGTCAGTTTGGGACGACGTATGTGAATTTGTAATAAATTAAAAGGGGTATTTTAATTTATCGATTTTGATTATATCAAAATAATAATTTACGTCGTTAGATATCATGATCGAGAATTTAATGGGTTACTCACAAAATAAGAACAAGAAGAATGAGATTCACCAATTAATTAACAAGTGTTTGACAATTAATTAATTGGGTTGCTTGTTAATAGGCCAGAATTAATTAATTGGATTAATTAAATTATGGACCAAATTTAATTAATTGGATTAATTAAATATTGGATCAGATTAAGTTTACGGGCTAAGCCCTCTTGGACTTTTATTAATAGGCTGCTAGGTTTAAAAATTCATAACACAATACAATTATATTCTTGCTAGTACACGAAAAGAAAAACAATAGTTCTCTCAATCTTGTTCTCTATGTAGATTTTCATTGGAGACTGGATGATTTAACGGCTGCAGATTGCATATCAGAATTGTCCTTCAAGAAATTCATCAAATGTATAATTTTTTTATCACAGTTTTTATTTGAACACAAAGCAGATTTTTAGCGAGAATTGAAATCTGTTTTATTTTTCAATGTACATGAAACCAAGTAAATTCCCAACAATATGGACAGCTACACCAATGAGCGGACATATTTCTTTGATTGAAGTGTACTACAAGAGGACTCACATTATAGCGTAGTGTGTAATGGTCGACCTTAACTTTCATTTGAACGATGTACGCACCATGTGTTAATGGAAAGAAAAAGTGATGATTCAACAGGCAATCTCTGAATGATATGTGTTACAGAGTAACCAATCTTACTGAGCTCGTCCCAAAAGAATGGGAAATCAAAATGATACCCAAATGTGTGATAGATTTTTTAACGTGTTTCATGCTTTATTTTTGGATAACGTAATATAGACACGGTTTTAAAGCTTTTCATTACATTCATATATTTTACATGAACATCCTCACACTTTTTTTCTTTCCTTTCTAACTAAAGAGTAGTACTCTTAACCCTTCAAGCCCTGTATATTACTACAGCTGCAATCTTTCCAGTCATTGAAACTCGACCGACCAACAGATTATTGATCTTCGACCCCAATGAAGCACTGACTTATTTTTAATACCTTACTTTTACAATTTGATAAGAAAGACACTTATCCTTTAGAGACAATCCCGGACTTCAGCGCAGCTGTGCTTAGGTTCCAACTGTGTATAATACCAGGAGCAATGGATAATAATAGATGTAATAGTAGACGCGGTAGTTCGATAATCCTATGAAACAGAGTGGAATAAGGAACACCGTGAGTGAAATGACAAAGTTAGTGCCCATGAACAACACAACATGAGCAAGCCAACTGAGTTTGCTCACTACAAGATACACCCCTGCCATGAATGCTATAGACATCATGGAAAGGGCTATTCCGAGTAGTGGAACGGCCAATTTTAAGGCAACATGCGTGGAACTAGTATCTCCCAGCTGTGCCCATAAGAGAATAACAGCAACACTGATGGAGCTGTACATTGCCAGTGTGTCACAAATCACAAATCCCTGAAACATCACTTTTTTTAACATGGTAGCGATTCCCTGGTCAGGACTTGTATTGTTATAGCCACCGGGAATGGTGAATCCTGCAGTAAATGTCACCGTTGCAACAACGGTTGCCACCAGCAGAATTACATTAATCTTATCGTTCCAACTTTCTCTTTCTGTCTGGTTCCCTACCCTGAAACTTGCACTTTTGAAATTCTTTGTTTGACGTGATTGTGGGGCACGAACAACTCTCAAAGCCATCCATGTTAGCCGCTGCATTTATAAATTGAAACGTTCATTTGAATACGTATTAAATAGTTTGTGTTGGATTTTGTCTATGCAAAGGGCTTACCTTCTGAAAAGATGCCATTTCTGGTTCCGCTTGTTCTGCAGCAATGTCAAGTGCTGTCTGATGGTTATTGTTTACCAGCTCAAGAATCACTCTTTCATCCCTTATTAGAGTGTGCACCAACTTGGGATACCCGTAAATCGTTGCCAAATGCAAAGGTGTATTTCCGTCCGCATCTTTTTCGCTAATAAGCTTCTCCAGCTCTGGCATTTTGAGCATGAAGTCCACAATTTTGTACTTTCCACTTCTAGCTGCAATATGAAGTATGTTTTGTCCACGTGTAGCCAGTAGTTCCCGCGTATCTGGGCGATTATGAAGAATCAATTTGATTATATCGATAAATCCTTTCTGAGCTGCTGAATGAATGGGGAAGAATCCCCGTTTGTCTTTCTGGTAAGCAAAGTAATGATGTTTGTTCAATAAGAAATTTACTCCATCCGTATATTCCGTGCATACAGCAACATGAAGAGGATTCTTTCCATTCCCACTTCTTAACTGGAAGGACGATTGGTCCCTTTCCCACAGTAAATTTAGAACATCTAAAATTTTGAACAAACAAATGGCACTCTCATCATTCTCGATGATTGAAGAAGAACAACAGATAGGAAAATAGAGAGGTTTTGCTCTTAACTTACCGACGTTTCTACCAAGGATTGCAGCAAAAACTGGGGACTTGTTTTCGGTTTTTCCTCCAACATTATAATTACCCACTGGATTCTCTAATAGGAGCTTGGCAATGGTGACAAATCCTGCTTCTGCGGCCAGATACAGCAGAGACTTGCCTTCCTTGTTAAGCGAATACAGCATATTTGGGTTCTTCTTGATTAAAATTAGAGCCACTTCCTCGTGGCCACATCTCAAAGCTACATGTAGAGCCGTATTGCCTTTCTCATTCTTTTCTCCTAAGCCACCTTCTTTGTAATCTGAATGAATTAATAGCTGCACCATCAGTAAATCTCCAGCTCTTGCTGCAATGTGGAGTGCGGTATCTCCTCTCGAATTCTTGTCAGCCACCAAGAAAGATAAATCCTTGCATATAAGTTTAACAATTTCGTGATGCCCAAAACTCGTTGCTATATGCAGAACTGTCGTCTTTTGAGGTCCAAGTTGGACACAGGTAGCCGGTGGATCGTGATGCTCGACCGCCACATGTTCCATTGCCCTCACGAATTCAAGAATATCACCGTCTGTTGTCGCCCTGTATAGCTTGGGGTCCATAGTTTCTGCAGTCTCATAATTCTCCTCAACTTCTTCGGACAACCCTGGATACTTGGGCACAGACATTTGTAACTCAATACTTTCTTAACCTTCTTTAGTAACATGAACTCCTGAATTTATATTAGCACTTGTATGATACAGGTATTTTCTGAGTAATTGAGCAAGTAGTTTCCTCTTCACTTCACTGTTTAATTTTTTAAGAACGTCTTAAATTGCCAAAAATTATTAAGATAAAAATGTAGGACTGATTTCGTCCACCATGAAAGTACACAATGTTTTGAATTTTAGAGGAATCTACTTGTAATTTTCTGAGCTATAAAAGAAGATACAACTGCTGTGATGTCCTACTTGATTAATTAAATAAGGATAAATTCTCTCCGCAGTTCCTCAACTTTTAGTTAAATCTCACTGTGACAACTTAACTTTAATTTAGTTTCAAATTTCACCATTTTGTCACATATCGTCCACATCATGTCCAAAATTGATGGAAATTGCTTAGTTGGCAGTCATATAGTAACTGATGCTACGTGGCACCTTAAAAAAGAAATTTAAA
This sequence comes from Fraxinus floribunda, assembly GCA_903798395.1. Classification (NCBI taxonomy): domain Eukaryota; kingdom Viridiplantae; phylum Streptophyta; class Magnoliopsida; order Lamiales; family Oleaceae; genus Fraxinus; species Fraxinus floribunda. The sequence goes on along the minus strand of CAIGRS010101195.1, from coordinate 6,113 downwards.
TTCAAATTTCATCACTCTTTCACATATCATCCCCAAATTGAAGGAAACTGCTTAGTTGGCTCCATATGTTGACTAAAAAAAAGTGGTAGAATGAGGGTTATCATATTGTCGATGGAAGATCCATTACTGTATAATTGTCAATTAAGCAGTTTTCTTCAATTTTGAAGATTATAAGTAATACATTAGTGAAATTTAAAATTAAATTGAAGTTGAGACAAATTATTAGTTACAAAGTAAACTTTAGTGGCCCTATTGAGGTTTTGCTGAAAATTCAGTAACTACCAATGAAATTTATCCATTATATTATGATTTCTTTGTCCTCTTACTATGGTCAAGTTTAAAGTTTAGTTTAATACACGACAGTTTCTTAAATAAGCATTTATCAACTGATTGCATGTCTAGAAAGTAGGACTATTATACAAAGTTACAAACATGCAACATAATGGCCTAATGTAGTCAAAGACGCGTTTTGTAGGAAATTACTTTACATTTCCTGTTTAAAAGTGGTTGATACGATATCTTTCTAATTTGTGGTCCCTTCTGTGCAGTATGTGGTCATGCGTGATCTATATTTTTTCATTTGAAAGATAGGGGACTATTGTATCTTTGCTTAAATTTCATATTGTTTTCAGTTTAATTTAATGTTAAATATAGTGAGATTGGGTGGGGGTGGGGGTGGGGGTGATGGTGAAGCCTGGAAAAGAAATTATAATTAATGGCGAAATCAGTTTTGATGGGGGTGCTAAAATAGGATTTGTGGATAGAGATGGCAAACGCCCCATGCCGATTTGTCTTGCAGTTTTCTCCAGATGGGGCGAAGATTCTCTACTTCATTGAGCGTAGTCCTTGTCCGGACTCTTCTTTTATTGTTGACCCCAATCTTTGTAGGGGATGTGATCAACAGATTCTTACTTCTTTCACGTTCGCATAAGTGTTACTCATGTACACTCGGACAAATCTTAAGTCAAACGTGACCTTTTCTAGTAGTGAGGGAGACGGTCGCAAGTACTATAATGATCGAGTCAGACAATTTATAAGTATTTGGGTGTAAGACATGCTTAAGACGTGAGCCACTAACTGTTAAAGGGTCGGATCCGGAAGACTATATAGACAAAAATGAGAGCAAGTTTATAGTTTGAGTATATAAAATTGCATTATCTTCAAATAATACTAGGTGTGAGCTTTTGTAGTAGAAAAAGTGTGATACTAATCGTTGGATAGAAAGACAGGTTGCCTCGTCCTCATGGTCTAGGCGTCCATTCCTACGTGTCAATCCATCCATCATAGGTTGGACGGCATTTAATGTTTTTGAAAAGTAGCCATCCCAATGCTTTGGTCTGACCTCTGATTTATAGACTGATGATTTGACATTTAGATGCCTGCTGCAGAGATGTTAAATCAATCAATCGCAATTGGATCTTGTGTAGAAGATCTCCTGAAGGACGATATGAAGTGGGAGGTACCTTTTGTTAAATGAGGAGGTTAGCTACCTCAAATTATTTCCCTACAGCATGTGTAGCACCTCACCTAAGCTATGGAGGTCAGCCTCTACATGGCACCTTGAAGGGCTGGTGAATCACTTAGGCTACCTTATATATGACCTCACCTCGGCTAGGTAGGAAGATGCGTAGAGTGTGGGCCTTGTTGGCTACCACGTTGAGGCTATATTGAGTCTCGTCAGGAGAAGCGTAACGATAGTCTCTCAAGTACATGTATGGATATTCATATAATAGGTACACTTTTAGTATAGGGTGGAAGCTCATTGTTGAGATGTTGCATTGGTGTGGAGCATCTTATCTTTCTTTCGTTGTGCAGTTGTGCATTTGAACGCAATACAATAGTCCCTCAAGTCTAGGCATGGACATTAATATAAATGTGTGGAATTGGAATTGCAGAATTGAATTGGATACCTTCTCTAGAAGCTATGCAAGAGATACATAGGTGAGGCCTTTAATCGGGGATGAGGCTCTGAAAGCTAGAGGCTTTGAGAAAACCTTTGATGGTAAGGGTAAGGTCCTTGCTTGAGGATGAGGCTCTGAAAGATAAAAAAATCGAGAAAAGATGTGATGGCAGAGGCGAGGTACTTTCTTGAGGACGAGACTCTAAAAGATAGAGCTACGAGAAAAGCTGTGACAGAAAAGATGTTGTCCTTGCTTGAGGATGAATCTCTAAAAGATAAAGGCTTTGACAAAAATTGAGATGGTAGAGGCAAGGTCCTTGCTTGAAGACGAGTCTATGAATGATAGAAGCATTGAGAAAAGTGGTAGGCAAAGGCGAGATGATCTAAAAACTCGAACGTCGAGGTAGAGTGATTGCATACTTCTGAACTGATGAGACATTTGGGAGTTTTGTGCCAATGATTTGAAAGCTGTTGTGTATTTCCAAGACCAACTGAGGCATCACCTACTTCCAAGACATTCGTCATTTAGGTCATAATCGCCTAGGTTCGTAAAAAACATGTTTGGGTGTCTGGAAATGGTTCTGCCAGGTGATGGAAGATAGTTTGACCATGATCACGTCGAAACTTAAGGAGCCCACTATTCTCTCTTCTAAGGAGGTAAGTAGGGCTATTAGGCCGAGGAAGAACATAACAGAGGTTACCTTCTCCTGTTGACACCTCTGTCAAATGGGGGGCTTCGACAACCCTTCAAACATTACCATAGCCAAACTTGAGAAAATGAGGAAGATTTGTGGGGTCCTTAACAACATTGAGTTCATCATTCATGAGCCCATGAAAGGGCTTGCTACCCGAGGTCAAGGTGCGTTGCCCTGAGTGAACACCTCTCCATGGCTAGCCTTAGAATACCTCTACATCCTTCGCTTACTAATGAGGTCCTATGGACTAGCTCAAGCCCAACACAATCAGAACTCATTGAGCTAAATGTTAGGTTGTAGAAGTTGTGGAGCAAATTCAACAATGGGATAGACATGCCTTTCTTTGTCTTCCATTCCATATATATTACAAAAGCATGCGGGAAGGTAAAAAGGTGAAAGGTTGCACCAACTGACGTCATGGAGAGCTCATTCTCCCTTCGTGGTGGGCCTACCAACCTCCATCAAGGATTGAAACAGAGCTAAAGGTTCATGGTATCCAGTTAGTAACATCATACATTCCATCTACTAACTTCCTTTCAAGGAGCGACATCACAATGAGCTAGTGGACAAAAATATCCACTTCATATCAAACGAGTTGCTCGCTACTCAGAGTGAGTATCAAAATGGTTGCTTTATCATTCATGTATATTATTTGATGTCCCAATACTAGGTACTTTTTGTAAATTTCTTGAACAAAAAGCCGTGAAGCTAGAATTCTCCACTATATACTAAAAGTGTGGTTGAGGCTCGTATGTCAAAAACCACCTATATAGCCTACAAGAAGTAGAGCGAGTAGCTCGTACAAATGACAAAAAGACTTTCTGCTAATGATGAAAAGTCAGATGTAGAAGAGGTAGAAGAACATATGAAGAAAGGACCAACAAAAATCAGCCCATACTCATGCGGCCTCGAACAAGTTGAAACAAATTGCTCTTCCTCCTCCTTCCTGAAGCAAAAAATCTGCTAATCTTCCACTCTTGGATAAATCTCAAGATTTTTTGGGCAGTAGTTCCAATGAACTTCTAGCCATAGTACTTGAGATGCTTTTGCGTGACACTGTCTTGACCACGATAGTTCATAATAAAATATAGGATGGAATAGTGGCAAGACTACGTCACCTCCTATGAGGTTGAAGACTTGTTGGCTGCCAACAATGTATGTATGGCCCGAACGTTGAGGATTGGCATAGCTATAGAAGGTCTGGAAAGATACCTCAAAAATAAAAACTAGGATTTGGCTCGTTGTCTCTAACTCTGGAGATAAGATAAGGAGGGCAATGTGAAGCTTAAGAATCTGAACTGAAGCAGGGAGAGGTTGAAAGCAAGTGTTAGAAAGCTAAAGCTGAAGTAGCCCAATCGAAGAAAGCTTTACGAGGCGAAGTGCCAATTTCCAACCATGTTGACAATTCGATTAATTTGATAAAATGTTCTATTGATACTTCCAAAGTTTTGATGTGGGTCCAATTTGGATTTGCATAACATATTTTCCATCGAAGCTCTTCCATGCTAAGGGCTTCTTCCAATGTGGATGGTTCGTCCATTAGAAGGTATAATATTTGTAGGTATCTAAGTAGGCTCCCTTTTGGGGTGCTTCTCACTTCTTCTTTCGAAGTGGATTAATTTCCTTGCATGGGGGTGGCTTATTCATGTCAGGGAATTCTTCTACGGTGGAATGGTTCATCCATGGAAGATGCTAGGAAGAAGTGGAAATACTTAGAGCCCATTTGGCATAGCTTTTGAAAAGTCAAAAGTAGCTTTTAAGACCTAAAAGCAGTTTTTTGACTCGTTTGGCTAATTTTATGAAAGTGTTTCGCTAATTAGAAGAGCTTTTAGAGAAAGCCAGTTCAATATTGCTTCCTCTAAAAGCACTTCCAAAATAGGAAGTATTTTTAAAAATTAGTTTCTAAATAGAAATTAAGGTAGCTTCCTTTAATATCTCTTCTACATGAAGCAAAAGCAAAAGCTATGCGAAACTAGCCCCTAGTAATGAAATTCACTACATTGAATAAAATATATTTAGATGAGCTCGAAAAGATTGTCCAATCAAATAGGTGAGTCTTGCTAAGCGATATTATCTTTTTAACCATTCTATATTCTATGGATGAAGGTGTACCTTTTCATCTAGGTCTTCAATTTTGTAAGTGCTAGGTTACATTTTTTTATCTAATGCGGTAGGGACCTTCCCAATTAAGACCCAATATGCCTATGCCCGATTCTTTAGAGGAGAGATCACTTATGCAAAAATGACATTTTCTTTTCTTTGAAAGAATAATAATGGGTCATCTTTCGCTATTAAGAGGTGAGTTTTACATGTGAATCATCTCTCATTTCTTCAAGGAAGTTAAGTTCACACCTTCTCAACTTGCCATTGAATATTTCATTGAAATGTGAGCAACGAGGAGAAGACAATTCTACCTTAATCGGACTCATAACTTCAGCTTTATAGGCCACGGAGAAGGGAGTTTTTCCAATGGTGTGAATAGCCCACAACACTTGAGGGTTATGTTTGATGGTTTTGTTGATGACTTCGACCTGGCCATTCGTTTGAGGGTGGTGAGGTGTTTAGAACTGTTTCTTGATTCATTGTTCCTCGAACATGTCTCGACATTTTTGTTGTCCAATTGTCATGCACTAACTAATATGATTGAGTAGAGAATGTGTAACCGATATATGATGTTCTTCCAAAGAAATTTGAGAGTGTTAGCTTCTGTGGTTTTGGCCAGGGTTCGGTTTCTACCCACTTTATAAAGTAATAAATGGCAACAATTGTATAGCTTACGTTGCCATTTATTTTGGTAGGGGGCCTATAAGGTCAATTCACTACTTGGGAAATGGTTAAGGATTAGAGACCACTTAAGCTCTTGAGATGGTTGCCATTACACAGTTGAGAAGCGTTGTAACTTTCCATAATTCCATACAAATTGAATGGCTCATTTTTCAAGCACTCTTCATGAAAGTGTGTACCCTTTGGTGCGGTTTTCACATACACATTCATGAGTTTCTCAGATGATGTAAGTCGTCTCTCCTCCTCCGATGCATTGGGCAAGAAAAAACTCTTTTGTATTGTATATCACCTTGAAGAATGAAGTGTGCATCTTTTCTTCTAAGATTGTGGGCTTCATCTTTGTTGTCATGTTATATCCTATCTTTGAGAAAGTTTCTAATAGGTTGCATCCTAATGAGGTTCCTACAATCCACATCATTTCTTTTCCCTTTGAGACGAAGGGGTCTCGCAAGGTGCTCGATGTGTACTATCTTGAGTAACTTGAAATCTTTGCTCTTGCCAGCTTGGATAGTGCATCTTCATGGACATTTTCAAGACAGTGTGACCGAGTGAAACTAGCAAATGTACAAGATCGTTGACAAGTACTATATTTGAAGAGAAAAGTTATCGTTCCACATGGAATAAATTTCACTCCAAGTTTATTAGTATTGTATGGATTTCGAATTTGTAACACGAAAGAGAGTTTGAATTTGTTTTATGCTAAATAAATATAAGTGTTTCGCGCGGGTTTCGGT
>CAIGRS010101154.1:0-16184 GCA_903798395.1 Fraxinus floribunda | reverse complement strand
AAAGCATAATAATGTCCACCATGCACCCCACCACTATGAACCAGAACACTGTTGCAAAGGAAGGAAACATGAGAACAAAAGGCGAGAAGGTAAGTGAAATATCGTATGAGAGGCATATTTATCAATACCAAAATTAGTGGAAATAATCACAGAAGCACCTCTAATAGGCCTTGCCACATATGAACCTCACCTTATAAAATGTCCTTAATAGATTATTAAGAGGACAACTTCTAAGGCCAAAACATGTCCCGATTTCAGATCAAACACTTAGCCGACCTTTTAACTTTCAAGTAATGTACCCAAGATCCAAGGCTGATCTAATGAAAGTCATGCACCAAGAAGTGCACATCAAACTTGGATGGTCTAACTATTATGAAGGCAACCAGTTATCCATTATTCACCAAGGGCACTCAATAAATATCACAACAATTGCCTCTTAAAAGGAAAGAAAAGTGAATTACTCAGATCGGCACCTGAACAAGTTGCACAAAATAAATAGAAAAACACTTTTGACAATTATAGAAAAGGGCACTGTAACATACAGAGACAGCCAGTAAACTGCTTTGTTTAAAATCATTATGTGCCTTTCTCACATCAAGATCCAACATCGTATCTCAATCAACAGTGACTGAGACAAACAAATATTTCATTCATATTACTCCATTGCTCCACATACATCGTAACCAGATCTCCAGCTGTATACTCAAATCAATCAATTACAGAGACGGACCAATATTTCATTAATATTACTACATTTGATCCACATACCTCGCAACTTCCAGTTGGATACTCCAACTTCCAAGAAAATATAAATACTAAATGATTGTTAAGAAAATATGTAATCATTTTTTCTGATATTAAGATGGTAAGCAACTCAAGACAGAGTCAGAAATTTATAAGCAGAGTGAAGATTTACAAGAAACAAGGATCAGCAAATGGGAAAAAACCAAGATGATGTAGAACATAATCATGATTAGTAATTTTCTACTACAATTGTGATTTATCTTTTCTAGTTTCCTTTTCTAGTTTTAATAGGTTTTATCTTTTCATTTTTATTTCTTGTTTAGAATAGGATTTCTTTTCTTTATTGATTAGATTAGGATTTTATATTAATTTCCTTATATTAATAGCATTAGGGAATAGTTTTACCTATAAATACAAAGGCATTGTACAATTTTGAACAACAATCAATCATAAATTAATACAAAGCAAGATTATTCCAATATAGTTCTTATTTTCAATTCTTATTACAAGAATTTATAATTCTTCCGCACCAAAATTGGTATCAGAGCAAAGAAATTGCCTCAATTTGATGGCTGACGATGGTCCTAGTGGCAGTTGAATCGCCGACGACAAACGGAGGCTCGACAAACTCGAACAACGAATCGACGGAATCGATTAAACCCTTCACAACATCACACGGATGCTAACTACATTAAGTCTTGAAATGAATAGCGAGCCCATGGAGGAGCAAGCTGATAAGCATTTGCAGACTTTTACTGCTATGTTGGTTTCAACAAGCTTAAAACACGGCAACAGGTGGCTAGAGAGTTTTCTCGAGTCCTAACTAAGTTTAAATACACGCAAATTATTAAGAATCCTACGAAAGTTTATCGAGAAGATATAAAAGAGTCCAATTTGAAGGCACGAAGATTTTTAGAACACAATGCAACATCAACAACAAAGTATGCAAGTGATAATAAATCATAAAAGTAGTAAGAACTTGGTATCTAAAGCATTGGTGAAAGTTTTAAATTCAAATACTAAAAATTACTCATCTTGCTATCAAGCTTCATAAGTTAAAAGGGAGCAAGAAATTAAAAATTCTCTTGGAAAGTACTACAAAGATAAGATTATACGTAACGTGATAGAAATAGACGATTGTCATATACTTTGAAGACAATCATGATACTATGATGTAGATGTCACTTACATAGGTTGAGATAATAGGTATGTCTTTAGATGGTACGATAAAAAATTGTCTTGGTGAGTACTAGTGTAAACAAAGAGAAAAAGATCCACAAGGCATATGATGAGGTTAAAAAAGATATAATTCAAGATAATCGGAATGTTACCGTCGGTGATACTACAACAGAAAAGGAAAATCATGTGCAAGTTGAAAACCCGAAACCTAGTGATCCCTTATACATGGACATCAACAATGAAAATAAGCATAAGGATAAAAACACTGGCGAAATTACAATGGGAAATACCAAGATTGAGCCGCACTCCGATGATGAACTAGTTGAAGTTCAGAAGTTTCCAACAAGAGAGGAGGGAATTAAACTTTTCAATCACGAAAAAATCAAAGATGACATAAGTTATGATTGCGTGATTTACTTAAAGAAGCGTGTAGAAGTAGATTTGAAAAATCTTATCATCTTTGTACCAAATGATCTATTAGATCTTAAACAATCTCTTGCTATGGACCGCACTGAACTTGCAAATACATATTAAGAAGATGAAGGGCGAAGAGTTAAATCACGTCTTGAAAGAAAAAACTTTGGCTCAATAGAGTTACATATTCGCTATTGTTTCAAATTTACTGTATATGCAGAGTTTCGCAAAGATTGGCTTGAAGATCTGAAGATGCACGAGGAGGCCTATCGTGCACTGCGAGAGGTGGTTGGCATATCAACAAGATTGCCTCCAATCCAGAGTTTAATTGAGATCAAGAGCATTGCAGAACAGTCGCATTTTAAGATGTCAACATTTGCATGGTGGAAAAGTTGTAGAAGCAATCACATGGTTCAGCAGGCATATTAATTACTATAGAAGGCTTAATGGAGCTCCTGAAGTTAATTTTCTTCACTGGGAATGGCAAAGCAGGCAATATTTGGTGTTTGTTCAGCTATTGGAGCCATATTCAATAACTGTTCAAAATGTTCCAACTACAGTTTCAGTTCCTGCAGATAAACTAACTGAATGGGAATTTTATCCACCTTACTATTACCAATTATCAGCTCATTACCTAAAGGAAAATAATTCATGTTTCGAATTCACTATATCTATATCAGAAGATGTTGGTGGGATTGATGGGAGTGTGGAATCTATGGTAGTTCTATTTACATTGGTCAGTTTGCCAGATTACTAGAGCATGAGGGCACATACACAATGCAAGCCCTAACAGACGAAGAATATAACATTTATCGAGCATATCAAGAAATTGAGATTTCTTCAATATTAGTATTGACATAATTTTTTGAGTATTTTCCTCTCGATTGATTGATTTTTTCTTCAAGAAAACTTAAGAACGAGTTTTATTCAAGTGGAGGGGATTGATGTAAGTACGTAATCATGATTAGTAGTTTCCTACTACAATTGTGATTTATTTTTTCTAGTTTCCTTTTCTAGTTCTAATAGGTTTTATTTTTTTATTTTTATTTCTTGTTTATTTCCAATTTTTATTACACGAATTTTATAAACGCTTCCGCACCACAAGAACTATAATTCAGGTCTCCAGTTGCACGTCGGGGAAGGCAATCCTACTGAGGAGGTGTAATAGAGGAGCTCATCCCATTACACAGAAATCTGTTATGAGATTTCTTACGCAAGCATTTGTTTTCTTTCTGATCCCTTTCTAATTCAATGGAAGTTTCTTACCCACCTTGCACGTTCAATGGACACATACATACACACGCATACACGTACACATAAATGGATACATTGGACAGAAGAGGAGAGGAGGGAGAGCAAACCACCTATGGAGCATGTAAAGGTTACGAACACTCCTATCTGCATCAGGCGATAAATATTTACCACTGTCTCTATCAAGGTCAAGTTCCAGAGGAAATTCATACCGATCATTTATCTGCACCATGAAACAAATTTATAGACATTGAATCAAAATTAGATATACCATATTAAGAAATGATAAATATATCACATCAACACCAGGGTCTTTGAGTTACAATCACAAGGCATTATTCTAAAATGTTAAAAAGAAAAGATTAGATAAAAATGTATATGCTTCCAGTAAATATTTTGGCAAAAAATCCATTTCAATGAAAATGTACAAGACAGATGCAAAAAGAAAAGTGCTTGACCAACTTTTTACATGGAAATCATAACACGATGGAACTATAAGATTTTCACCATCATCGTCAACAAGTGAACAAGAAAAACAGTTACAATGCAATATTTTCATTCTATTTCACATTAAAAAGCTTAAGCACAAGCACAATTTGGGGATACAACCAAACTGCAAAAGAATACGAAAAAGGTGTATACCTCAAATGGTGCACAAAATAAACACGTCCATTAGGAAAGACATAACATTAACATAAATCCAGTGGCTAGCTCATGGAAATGAATTATTTTCACTTGAATGCCTAGATCAAATCATTAGATTTTTCATAAGATAAGGACATTACACTTTGATTACTCAAAATTAGTTACAACATTTAGAAATTGACAATGATCTTTCTCCCTTGTTATCTCAGCTCTGTTTACCCCGAAGGGAATTACGATCTACAATAAGAATAATGGCAGGTCTATCAATGCTCACTCAAACATCTGCTTGAGCAGCATCAGTGGTAACATGAAATAACATTGAATAAGAGAAGAAACTAGCATTTCCGAATCTTAACTAAAGATTGTGTATTCAAAAAATTATATTCCTAGGACAGAATAACCAATTCTTCAAGGATACGTTAATCATCTACAAAATTGAACCAATAGCATGTCCTTTTTTACAAAGCATGAAATGATCCTCTAGTCTCACTAACCCTTAACAGTGCTCCAAAACAAAAGGCATACCTTGGCATCAACAAAAATGGTTCTAGAAAGGTGAGCCAACAAAAAAAGGTTACGTCACAAAAGACGATAACATATTTTCATTAGACATCACCATGTTAAGTCTTTATCTCTAACATTCAAAATCATTTTTGGTATCTTGCATCATGTTAGCACATCTTTGATGCAATTGTCTTACACAGAATAAACTAGTGAATGAAGAAATATGAACTATAAGAATACTCAAGTGTTTTAGGCCAACTGATAGGACACAGAAGAAACTTTCTGCTCCAACATGACATTTTTGTCTTGTCTAGCTCAAATAATGGTATTGATGTAAGGCATCAGAACTTCAACTTCAAAATGTTCAAACATATTTCAAATAAAGTGACATCTACAAGAAAGGATCCCTCAGATCCAAACTCCTGTTTCAATAACAAAACAAGTGAATAGTACCAAACCAAATTCAAAAATATGAACGAATGCAATATTTATTAAAGTTAAACATCCATTGACATCTAGGAGTTTATGTTATTAACAGTTCCGTCAAGAATAGAGTCAACAACAAGACTTAATATACGCATTGTTCTCACCTTATTGAGAAGAAATTCGGAGGATGGCAAGAAGATCTCAAAAAAGAAAAATAACATGGAAGCAAAATGTACTAGTGTGGAAGCACATTTGATAAATATGCCATCAAGTGTACCTAGAAGGCAATCAGAAACAGAGGCACCCAAGAAAGGTTGCCATTTTCCGCATATGAGAAACTTACGAAGTTACTTTAACAGAAGTTGATTCTTTCCCCTTTTTTTACTCAATAGTAATTGAGGAAAACTATGAAGCAGAAGAAACAATAGCTGACATCCTAGTCATATAGAAAATAATGAAAAATGTAAACTCATGACATGTATTACTAAGAAGCAATTCGTTTCAGGAAGTGTCTTTATTATTTATGTTGTTTCTGCCGACGACAATGCAAGGGAGGGTAGAAACAGACTGGAAAAGCCTTATAACATCAATACATGAAAAAAATAATTACAAAAGAGATAACTACAGAAGCACCCACGTTAAATGGAGCATAAAAGAAAATCATTAAAATTTAGCTACTGACCTTAACCATTATGTCTCTCATAAAATCATATTCAAAGCGCTTTAGCTGAAGCTGAAGAACTGGAGGGAAGTCAATGAACAAGACCCCCTTCTTGGCATCCTAGCATTACAAAATAAATTTTTGGAACAATATTCAATGGAGAGAAGATCATTTAAATGAACTGATATGTACATCAAATCATAGACCAAGGAACACGTAAGAAAAACATACAAAGCATTAACAAAGTTCGCTGAAGTTCTTAATATTTACAATTATCAATTTTCTCCACTAGCCTGAAAATTGGGCTTTGACAGATAAAAAGCAATACCACAGAATGTCACAACTAATTCCCATCAACTCAAAAAGTATGTTCAAACAACATAGGAAAGCCTTTCATCAATGACCAGAGGTATGGAGTCAACCAGTTCAAGTTGCTTCTCAGACTGATCAAGCTAATAACTGTAAAAAAAAATGCCCTTTTCCTTGCATCAGAGGATTATGTAATGGATCGAAATAGCGACATCAACCCTTCATGCTGCCAAAAAATAACAATATGGACAAACAAGAAATGAACTCCTCGGGTTATTGGTAACGGCAAGCATCCAGCCATAGAACATTATTTGCTATAACAAAGCAAAGTTTTGTTGCATCAGATGGAGGTGCACCTTTAGTGCAAGATGTGTTCCAGAATTTTACTAGACTAGCGATAGTCTAAAAAACTTGTGTCTAAAGGAACAAAAAATACAAAAGAACACTGCCCAATTAGCTTAGACAAGCAAACATAGCAACTCAAACATCTTGAAGTTCGAAGATGCAAACTAAATTTGCAAACATGAAACGACATTATACTGCCACAAAATCTCCATGCGTCAAGTAATTATGCAAAAAACATGCCCATAACATAACAAATGCTAGATAAATCTACATGAAAGCAAATATTTCTTGGGATCAATTGAAATCCAGTGATTATATAGTTCAAGGACGGGGGTATGAGAAGAGAATGCACAAAGATAAACAACCAGGATTTTCTTTTTCAGATTTTAAATAATCGAGAAAGAGTTGTCTCACGATGGCAATGGAAAATGCTTGATTTTGAGAATTTACTTAGATACTAAAAATAATGTTAGTGATTACTAATTCCAGATCAAAGTAAGCAACTTTTACTAACAAACGTGTGATGAAAGCAGAGTTGACATTGTATTTTTTGATAAATGTTATCGTCTAATGGTAGAAATTTGGGTCTATAAATTGGTTCTACGGTCAGGCATGACTAATTTTAAACAAGAAAGATTTTGACCTGAAATCACGTGATCCAGTTTTATCCATGTAAAAGAAGTTTCATTTCCTGTTTTACCTATTGGATGGTGGACTTCATCAGACTATGTGCTATATATCCAAACAAGTTATAAAATGCCACAGAATACAGCCTCACGGAAACAGTATATTCGATACAGGACAATCTACACTGTACCAAGCAATCCATATTGCAGAAAAAAGAACGTGATCAAATTTCTTAGATATCAACAGTTTTGTTCCTGCTTCCCTGAACCATATTAATGCTCTTGATCATGGTTTGAGAAGTCGGAAATGAGGCGTGCCTCATGGTGAAAGTGCACCTCCAGTCCCTCAAGGCGCAAATTACAGTGTATTTTATTGAGGCAGGTGTCTCATTGAATGAGCTGCACACCTCAAGGCACGTGAGGCGTGCGCTTCAGGTTTGATGTGACATTAGAATTTTTTTCCTTTTTGCAAACATTACTTTTGAATAAAAGAGCCTTTCAAAATGGGCACATCTTCTTCTCAAAAAAAAAAAAAACTGGGCACATCAATTCTTTGACTAAAGTATAAATATCTAAACAACCACTACGCTACCCTACCCCACTCTTCACCAATCCCCCAAGACATAAGAAGTTTCTTCCACAAGATTGCAAGGAGGCAACCGGCAGTTATGGAACTCCAGCACAGATTTACCCTCCCTCTCCCTCATTTTAATTTTCATTTTATTTCTCAAATTCTTCTTCTTTTTGTAATATTTTATTTACAATTTTTTTAACTAACTTTTAGGTGAGTTGTAAGGCTTACGGCTCAGTACCACAAGTTGAAGTTGCCTATAGGTGTAAGGAAAGCTGGGTTGTGCCTGACTAAGCAAGGAAGGCTTACGGCTCAGTACCAATTTCTAACTTTTTTAAACATTAGTATAGATAATACCTTACAAAATTAGAAATCACGTAGATAATGCTCATCTAAGATACGATTCAGCGAAATTATCACAAAATAGCACATCTCAGAAGGAGCAAGTTGCAGTTGGATTTGCAAAGTGTATATTTCAGTAGCAACGGGTTGATGTGTCATGCTTGCCAGTCTTCAAGTTACTAAATGTTTATTTAACTGTAGTTTATTTTACCACTTCTACAACCACATACTTCGGGAGTGAACTTGCAAAAACCACCCCTACTCCTGAAATATATAAATATAAAGAAATGATAATTTATCTAATCTTTTAACTTGCTCCTTTGATATTGAGCGTGTTTGTGCCACATTATTCAAATTTTTAATGAGCTCTCATTTCTAAACAGTAAATTAATTGTTAAAAAATTACAAGTGCACAGAACTTTGTCAGGCATTTTAATTGTTGCAGAAAACGTTAAAATTCAAAAGGTCAAAAACACCCTCATTTTTTGAAACCAATTTCCAAAATAACCCTGCCATTCCTTAACTTTTAAATAAACTCCCACCATTTAGGAAATCAGATTTTTGGACCTGCCACAACTTCCCAACAGTAAACCATGGATGGTGTTTGTCTCAGAATTATCGACAATTCATTCAATGTGGCCCCCACAATGCAGAAACTGAAATTGGCAAAAAATGGAATAATGGGGTTCAAACACAAGCAGAATTTTACCACTTCAAAAGTGCTTCAAAATACAACTGAATAAGTAAATATATACAGACTTTCTGAACTAAAAGAACATAAAGGTCACATAATAGGGAAACATATAACTCGCAAAAAAAAAAATGGATATGCACAAATTTAATACATATAAGTTGAGTCTGGCAGCCTCGACATCAGGTTAGGTTCGGTTAGGCCTATGATATTGGATTGTTGCACGTCCAAAGACCAAGTTGTCAAATGACATCTCAATGTAATTTAATAACACATTGCAGGTTTGAAACCTTGATATTTCTGACAAGCAGGTAGCCTTAAAACAGTTTTCGTCCTATTTTTTGCTCATTTACTTTTCAGTTTCAGAATACTAATTTATATTAGTGCAAGCTAATATCCACAAACACACACATGAACACGAACAGACAACACAGACACAAACCCGTGATTCTGCAAAAAATTAAGACACGAATACGTAGGAATGTGATTAAAATGATGTAAATTTCAATTATTTTTATTTTTATAAAAAAACTAACAAATTTTTTTAGTTTTATATACAAAATTAGAAAATTGATTCAACGGAGAAATATTTTAATTAATTAAAATAACATTTTGAGTGTGTTTGAGCCATATTATTTTGAAAGAATGTATTCTGGAATGGTAGATTGATGGAGAATTTGTGGTTGAAAAAGATGAAAAAGTTATTGATGTAATGAAAAATATTATTTTATTGAAGAATGTGTGGTTGAAAATGAGTAGAAGAATGAAAATGAAAATTTTAATATGTACCAAACAGGGGCTTTATGTCTACTTTGACCCACAAGCATCCCCCTCCAATTAAATCAATTGAAAATTCATTTCAGGTCCATTTGCCTCCTCCCAATTGACTCGGATTATTTTTCATCTCTCGTCCATCTGAAGATTCTGAACCTTACGTGTCCCCACATCCAGAAGCCCAATTTCATTTACTCCCAATTTCATAGAAACTTCTTTCCTCCCCCTCCCAAATTCCCAGAAGCATCTATCCCTCTCCCGTCTCTCCCTCTTCCGCCTTCTCCGTGGCGACCAAACATGTCTCTCTGCACACCATTTCTCTGGTGTCTGGGCTCTATGTATTTCTTCCACAGACATAATTCCAGATTAAAAAATAAAATATAAAACAGGTGTGTCCAACGCACCTCTAAGACATGTCAAACCCTAACACTTTGGCTTTGGTGGTGTATTGGACTGCATCGGGAAAAAGATGTATCGCTCAAGTGATCCTTTGATCTCCATTGAAAATACCATCAAGAAAAAACACTTCAAGTGCACACACACACACACACAAATTATGTCATCCTTTTTCAGAGGAGTATCAAACCTGCAAACCATGTTCTTCAGCATGATATTTATTATCTCCTTCAAGACGTTCAACTTCGACGTACTTGTCAAAGGAGGCATAAACATCCTTGCAGCCTTTAACATCCAGTTGAAGGTCTGCCACCACATGTACTAGAATAAGTTCATCTGTCTAAAATTAAAAAATAGAGAACAACTCTGGGAAACAACTAACCATAAAATGACTCTTTTCTTGTCGATTTGAAGTCTACATTAATACATTCAATGTAGTTCATGTGGTGCCCTTCGAATAATTTTTGTATTGTCCCTTCAACAACGGTTCCCTGTGCCAATAAAGATAGTCAAAAATAGGTAATGAATCAATTATTCATAAGAATATATGAGAATCAAGGACATTGCAAAGAAAGGAAAATAGATTCATTAAAAAGTAAATAAAAAAATCAATGAAAGGAGAAATGCTGTCAGAATGCCATACCTTCATCTTGTCTTCAAGCTTTTCACACAAAACTCTATTGAGTTCTTGTACATCATGCTGCAAAAAGGAATCATACGTGTCCCATCCAAATGATTTAGTCAATTCTTTTGTAGCCATATAAACTCTGCAGGGCCAAAGGTATGCTCCCAGAGGGCATATCATTCTCTGTTGTGGGCATATGATACACAGCCTGATACAACACGATGCAAATTAAGGCTTCGTCAATGTTTACCCAATAAATGAATTCACGACCAAAACTATTTTAGAAATAATAATCAACCTTTCTGAAATAAGGAATATGGTACAAAGTTTGAAGGAGAGAGTTCATGTAACAAGTTGCTCCCTGATTCTTAAGTCCAACGAAACCTGTCTCCTTCTTTGAGTCATATGTCAAGTAATCAATGACCTTCCGGACAGTAACATCAGCTTCCACAACACATGTATCGTTCACAATATACCCCTTACTGGGGTCATAAAGCTCACTAAGAGGCATGAAAGGAGTGAAACCCCAATCACTCTCCCTTTGACTGAACTGGTGTTGTGTTTCTGTTGAATCCAAAAAATAGAGTTGTATATCACAGCATTCACAACAGTACTTGCATGTTTCATTTGAGTGGAGGGACAGAGATAAACCCTTCAACAGTACTTGTATCCTTTTTGAGGACTGATTTTCAGTTAGTCGCATAACAATTAACCATTTCCGACAAACAAATTGTTTTGAGCAAAGTAATAAGGCATGATAATGTAAAAAATTATTAATGACAAACAAACCAGTATGTCATTATGTACATTGGATCCACTTATATCTTATCTTTCACGTTATTTTGCAAATTATTGTTCATTTTCCTATTTCTTATCAGGGGATTCAATTGTGGCATTAAAGAACATGGGTCGTTGAAATTGGTTTAAAAAAAAAAAGTTTTCACAAAAATTATAACAACAATAACTGACATAGAATATGAAGCATGTAAAAGTGATAAATGGATAACAAGCTTTAGCAAGGTAAATAAGAAGCAAAAAGCAATTAGCGAAAATCCTTGATGTGAATAAGGAAACAAAAATGAATGCAAGATCATTCTTTAGCTACAAGAGGAAAATTAGACATTGGGAGAAGTGCTAAGAGATACCCTTTTTTATTGTATACTTGCTATGAATTTGATTGACAACAGCCAAGCTAAACTGCGCATATCTAGTCCAACCATATGGCAAGGTTGCTGAATTGGCCACATCTAAATACATTGACAAGTGCTCCACATTGTTTCCTTTCGGAAAAATAAGAACCCGCCTGACCAAGACAATAAAGATCAAAAAGCTATCAAGTTGGTCTTCATAATGAGGGATAACATAAACAAGAAGTTCTCTTCTTAATGTACACCAACCAACATATCCTTTGTAACACAGTGCTAAATGGATGAAAAGAAATGTGGAACCAATTACCATTTATAACCTCCAACAACAAAGACCTCAGAATAGAGCTTCTTCACATTCAAGCGAGAGAAGTTCTCAATTGTCCATGTGAAACGTGATGCTTGTGGCTCGTCGCTTGCCTGGTTCTCCATTGTCCCAGCATTGTTCGCTGGTGCCACTGGTATATCAGACCCAAATTCAAACCCCAAGTCAGTGGCATCAATACAAATAAAAGAAGTGGACAGACTCAACATTTGTATGCCAAATGTAACCCAGAAAGCAATCAATTAAAACAGTACTTTGCTGGTACGAACTCGATATTTATTAATACAGAGACAAATTTAAGTATCATGGAGCAAAAGCAAACCTTCCATAGGCTGAGGACTTTCTACTAAAGGCTGAGGACCTTCAACTAAATCTGTGTGAGGCACCAGCATCTCTTCGTCCTCCTGTTGCTAAAAAAACAAAAAATAACATTCAAGTTTCATCCAGTAAACCCTATTAATCCCCAAAGACTTCCCTCAATAAGTAAATCGACGCGATTGTGCAAACTTCTCAATTCCGTAACTTAAACTTTCCTTTTCATTGCCCCAAAAAACCCTAGTTGATCACAATTCCCAGTCATCATGCACACACAAAGAGTGAGAGAGAGAGAGACAGGCACAGCCCCATAAAACAAAATTTAAAAAACTAATTAATATAGATATATAGATGCATGCAAATGCAGAGATAAATAGGCAAGGGAAAAGTGAAAATTGGAGAATGGGTGCGGAAGAAGAGATGGGAGTTACATCCAACGGTTGAGGAGCCATCATCGTCATGATTGGATAAATTACAGCCGTCCGATCGATGAATCACAGAACAAATAATGTTTTATTTGAGAAGAGAAAGAGGAGGGGAGAGATATTGAAACAGAGATTGCTTCTGGGTTTTCTGAGTTTTGGTTCTCGATAGGGATACGTTGGGGATTTAGATGAAATATTAGGGCATATTACGGGAATGGAAAAATGGTACTTTTGCTGTATTCCTTGGGGGCTTTTTGGTCTTTTGAGAGCGTGGAATAGAACGGTGCATGTAAACCGGTCCTACACGCGACTTATACTAATTTTCTAAACTTCAACAGTTCAACTTTTAGAAAATCTCTTCGGAGTGGTAAAAGAAAAGAATTTCAATGTTGAACAATCTCTAGTCGTTCTAATGGACTAGGAATAGTAAAAAAAAAAAAAAAAAATATCTTGGTTGACAACAACAATAATGGTGCCAACAATGTTTGACAACCACGTGTTGTCAAAATCATGTGGTGTAAAAAATATTTTTTTAAAAAAATAGATGGATTTGATGATGCAAGCGGGATGTTGTTGATCAATGTTATACATATAGTATGGTCCAAAAAAATTAGAATTCTTCTCAAACTAGTTGTATGTATGCCCGTGCAATGCACGGTTGGAATTTTTTTTTTAAGGCAATGTTATTGTGTCGAGCGTTAAAAAATAGACGAGAGATATACATGTACTATTTCACTGGTCTATGTTGAAATCGGGCAAAAGATAATAAAAAAACAAGAGATATACACGTTGAATGAGGTTTTGGGAAGCAAAAATACTATTTCACTAGTGTATATTAAAATCGGGCAAAAAGATAATAAAGAAGCAAGAGTTTAGTGCATGAAGAAATATCACATAATATGTTAACATTTTTTAGAGGTCTTGTTTTACCAGCTATGACGGAGGCAACAATGATTTTATGGAATTATTCCAAGGTTTTAGCCATTTGTGCAAAAATCAAGCCAAAGAAATGCACCAGAAAACTCACAATGGGGTGAGCCCCATTGTGTATTAAAAAAATAAAAAATGCACAGGCCCCATATGGTGTGAGTGTTCTGGCCCTTTCTATTATTTTCCCTTCTGTACGTGTAGTTAGTTAGTTAGTTAGTTAGTGTGTGTGTGTGTGTGTGTGTGTGTGTGTGTTATTCCAACTCCTTCAGATCAGCCACGTGAATATTAAACTCAGTATTATCATGTTGTTTGCATACGTGGAAAAGGAAATGAATAAAACGTAAAAGGACTATACATTAGATAAAATATATATAATCATAAGATTACAAAAGGAGTAATACTTAATCATAGTTATGAGTGGGCACAAATCAATTCGAACCAGTCAAACTGATCTACCCAACTCAACCCAACACAAACCAAACCAAGATTGGGTTGGTTTTTTATTT
The DNA here is from genome assembly GCA_903798395.1 of Fraxinus floribunda. Classification (NCBI taxonomy): domain Eukaryota; kingdom Viridiplantae; phylum Streptophyta; class Magnoliopsida; order Lamiales; family Oleaceae; genus Fraxinus; species Fraxinus floribunda. Next base: position 2,035 of record CAIGRS010101154.1, on the reverse strand, counting down.
CAACGGGTTGGGTTTGGGTTAGGAAATCAAATTTTAGGTCGGATGAGATTGGATTCCAGGTTATCTATTAAAACTCAATCAAACCCAACCCAACTCAAGAAACTAAAAAATTTTAAAAAAAAAAATTAGTACTTAAAACCAAAAACATAAAACTCAATTATCAAGACTCTCCTCTGCCTCACGTCTCTTCTGCATCTTGTCACTTTTGCCTCTTATTGTTGCTCGTGTCTCGGCTTCTCGACTCGATTTTTTGACATGGTTTTTAACTAAACACTTCGGTTGAAGGAAGAGATTCTCAATTACAATGTAGTGTTTGCTAAATTTATAATTTAAAGAATTGCTATTTAATTATCCAACTTAAAGAAGTTGCATGGTGTAACTTGTAAGCATATAGTATTTATTTTTTCGTGTATTATGGAAGAAGATTTCATTTAAAGCATTATAGATTCGGTGATGCAGCATAAAGAGCAAAAACTAAAAAAAATTATTGGAGTACATAATTCTCATTTTTTAAATTTAAAGATATTATCAATTGTTGAGATATTGTTTAAAAATAATGTAACTGAAATTGGTTCAAATTAAAATGGTATCAAACTTTGAAAAAAAAATTCAAATTCAACGAAAAAAACCTTAATCATTGGGCTCATAAAAAAATTGTCCAACAAAAGAATAATTGGGTTCAACTTAAATTGGACTCAAGTCCAAACCAATCAATCCAACTCAAACCAACTCGAGTTTGGTCAGTTTGGATTGGGTTGAATTTCAACCGTAAATGGATTGGTTTCGATTTGAATTATTGTCAAATCGAGCATGTTGAGTTAGGTTTGAGTTGGACTCGAAACCAATCCAACACAACTCAACCCACGCTCAGTCCTACTCATAGTGCACAATGATTGACTCTTACACACACACACTCTCTAGTCTTTTACACGTGCGTTGCACGAATTTTCTATTTGTTGTGTTTTTATGTGTAGAAATTGTAGATATTAAAAAAAAAAAAAGTAGTTTAAAATTTATTGAATTATTCAAAATCTTGGGAGTATATTATTGCATTGTTAATGCTCCATTTAATAAGGTGATTATTTCAAAAGATAATATTATTGCACGATGCAGAAACTCACCAAAAATAAAATTGAAAACATCAAACATTTGACATACTTGCAGATTTACATGAGTAAGAAATATTTGATTGATTTATTAAATAATAAAGCATGCTTCGAAAAACAAAAATGTCTAGTAAGGAAGTTGTAAAAAGAGGTTCGTAATCTCTATTTCTATTTTGAAGAATTTGATTTTATTTTCTTTGTAATAGAAGACAAATTGAAAATTGGTTCCAAAACAGAAGGGCAAGATGTAATACTTGTATATACTCATTAATTGAAGCTATGCAAATACTGTTTTATGTTTAAACAAGTCTTGAATTTAATTTTCTTTTATCTTTTTCTCCAAAAAAGAATAAATAAGTAAATAATGGCCAAAAGTGGGTAAAAACAAACTCAATATTTGTTAAGCATTTAATCTCAAATGAAATGTCAATCAACGAAAATACTAACGGTGTTTATATGTGTTAGAGAGATATATATATATATATATATATATCAGATGAAGTACCAAAAATTAACAAATTTTTCATAATTTATTTATTTGTTTTATTGTTGTTATGCAAATGGTCTGTCGAGAGGCTCGGGGGGCAACGCCTTGAAAAGCGGGATCAACCTACCCAGTCAAATCGCGATGGTCGAGGGAAAACGCCCCTCGTTGCTCCTGACTAGGATTGACCTGACTGGTCAGGTCGCGGGGGTCAAGTGGGCAGCAACCCCCCTCGTGGACAAGGTGTCTCCGCGCTGCGCGGAGACACGAACACGGTGTCCCTTTTTTTTTCTTTTCTTTTAAATAACAATTAAAATGTTTCAATTTGTCTTTTCCCAACTCATGAATTAAACTATGTCATTGTGCAGAGACACAAACTCGATGTCTCTGCGCTGGTTTTGTTTTTTTTTTTTTCCTTTTAAATAACAATTAAGATGTTTCAATT
>CAIGRS010101144.1:0-18429 GCA_903798395.1 Fraxinus floribunda | reverse complement strand
TATATGAAAGTAGAGTTTGAGGACCCAATGGGAGACACTAGAAGTGAAAGTTCTTGGTAAACAACAAAAAAAAATTTATGAATGCAATTAGGTAGGCGTGATATTTTACTCATAGCCATGTTCTATAGAAAATGAAACATTGGAATGATCGTTTTCCTTTTCATATTCCATTTTGAGAGAATATGCAACAAAGTTATGTCCTTCAAATGTTCTAGCTAATTAATGGAATAATATTTTGCAATTAAATTTGGCTCAATTCAAAAGTCGCATATGATTGTCAGCATTGTATCTCTGTGTGTATGTGGGGGGGGGGGTAGATTTCTTATCCTTTTAAGGATGCGAACAATGCTGCAGAGTGTGTTACTTATTTTACTTTCAACAATAAGGTGTACACATACTTCTTGTGTTTTAAATAAAATTGAAATTACAAAGGAAAAATGGGAAATAGAGGAAAAAATTTCTTACAATCAATTTTTCATGATCCCTCAATGCGTACTATCAACTTCATTTTCAAATTGTTGGGATCTTTCATATTAGACCTCTGGAATCCTATTGTCCACTATTTGAACACAACTTGAAATAAAATCACAGGAAGACTTACTGCTTATGCGCCATTTGCAAGTCACAGATCTAATTATGGCCACAGACTTGGAAGATGTTCAACTTTGGACTTCTCATACAAACATGTGGACTGTTAGTTCTTTTTCCTTTTTTCTATTCTTTTATCATTTAGTTTTTCTGACTGGACTTAGTTCTCTGAGTTTTTGCAGATGAAGTTTTTAGTAAATCAGGAAGTTTATCCTAATGTGGAGAATGAAGACACATTTAGTCCAGATAATATGTATGGTTTTCCATCTGACTTAGCAAATGAAATTTTTCATTCCTTGCTTGAGGTTGTCTGGATTTCAGATTGGCTTATGAAAATTAATTTTACTGCAAAACATTCCACCTAGATGAATCTGGTTGGTGGCAATATGTTACGTGTAAGAAGGTAATAATATTTTCAAATCATCACCTTTTCTACTTTAGTTTCTTTCCATTTCTTTTATACAAATGTGTGTGTAGAAGTTTTGTAATATAATATCCCATCTAATCTTCAACATTCAAGACTCTAATATTACCTTAAAAATAACACAACCCGTGCATTGAACGGGGCAAAAACTAGTTACTATAAAAATGACAAACTAAGCAAGCACAAGCATTAGCACACCATTTTTTTCTTTTTACAGTCACCAAAAAAATGAAAAAGAAAAACCAAAGCTTGATGAACCTCTTTTTTTCCCCTATTTTCTTGCTTGAAAAGATTAATAAAAAAAAATTAATCTTGAATGATCAAATGAAATAGAAGAGTAAAACTAATTTACACTCTTCAATCAAATTATGCAATTGAAACACACATGCAGGAACTCATTTTTGTTAACAAAAGTAAAAAAAAAATGAATATGTGTACATCTGTGCGAGAGAGAGGCAGTCAGGCGAGAATTTTAATGAGATACTACAAACCAAAAGCTAAATGAAGATGAATGTTAATTGAGATGTACAAACATAAATGCTAATTATTTTAGTACTAATGACAACGAATACATACAAGATGAATGTAAATTCAGTTATACTTAATGAACATAAATTAATGTCCAATAAAGTGATTCAAAATTTTCAAATGGATGATAATTAAAGGGTGTGTACATGAACCAACAAATGGGTACATGAACTTTAGTTATTTAAAAAAGGTTGAACCTCAACCTTGAGAGCCCCCACCTGTCTTGTCCTGGCCTTGGTGAATGAGGTAAATCGCAGGTTATACCTCTAAGGATATAGGGTGGAAGGCTGCTTCTACACTTACACTTAACCAAGGGCCAAATCCATATTTCAGAATTCGAACCCTTGACGCGGCAGCCTTAAGCAAAGTTTGAGCTTTTCCACCTTCCCCTTTTACCACTTGGAGATGTGCCATGAGGGCATGAACTTTAGTTATTATTTCTACTAATGTTTTTGTGTGAGTACTTCAATTATAAAAATGAAAAAATGATGCAGCCAATGTCTTTGGATATGTGTCAAATTTCTAACTGCACATATATTCAATGTATAATTATCATTGTTTGTGTGCACTCATGCATTTATTTAGGTAAATGTATTTAATATATAATTATCACTCTGTGCATGCATGCATGCATGCATTTATGCAGTGGATGAGGATGCGTGACCGCTCGTGCTGGCTCCACCAGAATTTATGGCCGTCGTCGGGAGACAGCCAGCCAAGGAGAAGGAAACTTGAATCTATTCGCAGAGGTGGAGGTTCAACCATGGAAGAAGAAAGGAAGAGAACACAGGTGCTTGAAATTGGGCCTCTTGTTTTTTAATAAATTAGGCCCAAAATCAAATCCAATTTACTGATTTTGTGGGCTTGTTTTCAATTGAAAATCAATTCCAAATTCCAAATGTCAATTTCGGCAATTCAGCAAAGCAATATCAATTTTCAAATCCCAAACCTTTCCTCCCTCTTGTGGCTGCCTTACGAACTCAACCCTGTGCTTGTGGCCTGCCCTGTAAGTCTGTGACTGCTGCTGTTGTCAATCCAGTCTTACATGAGTCTCTCTCTCTCTCTCTGATTTTTTTTTCCTTTAATTCAGTTTTTATTTATGAGTTATGATTTATGTTTTACGAGGTATGACTATGATTTGTGATAAATAATGGGTAAATAGCATAAAACGCTCTTATCTTTCAATGTTATTGTACAAAACGTCTCTACCTTTCTTTCTTTCTTTTTTTTCTTTTGACATTTTCACCCCTACTTTCCACAATTTATTGGCAAAATGTCCTTTTTATCCATTTTTTTCAATGAAAGACGATCTTAGCCTCATATTTAAATAAAACAAAAAGAAGAAAATGAATAACCAACTACAACTATAGTCCTCAAGTTTTTAAAAAATTACAAAGGAATCATAAATTCTCCACCATCACCACTTTCACAACCTACCAAACTACCATCTATAGATTTACATAACACCATCTTTCAGCCACCACGCTCGCCGGATTCCACCACCACCAACCTCGCTTCACTCTCCCACTGTCCTCCTCACACGAATTTGAAGATTGGAGCACATAAGACCCACCAAATAGGTCAAATAACTCTATACGTGCATCGCGCCCGTGGAGAGTTTTAGACCAGAAATTGAAACGGTTGGGGGGATAATTAGTTCAATTAGATTCATACTCATTGTCATTTGGGTTTATTGATGGTTCGATTGATGCCAATTTGGGAATTTAGTGTTGTAGGATGCATGAATTGGAGGAGAAGAGTTTGACAAAATGGACGTCGTCACTGTCGAATGTCTAGATTACAGTAGAATGATTTGAGGCAGGTTTGAATGATGGGAGGCCATGTATAGATTCGTCGAGGTGAAGGGTAACCGTCGGTGATGGTGCGCGATCGTGAGTGGCGCCGAAATTGGGGTTGCTGTGAAGGGTTGTATACAGCAGTTTGGTATTTTATTTTTTCTTTTCTTTCCTTTTTGTTTTATTTGAATAGAAGGTTAAATCGTCATTTTATTGGAAAAATAATTGAAAATGACCTTTTGTACAATGAAAGGTGGAAGCTAATGGTGAAAATGGCAAAAAATGAAAGGTATGAATGTTTTGCACAATGACATTGAAAGGTATGGACGTTTTGTGCTATTTATCCATAAATAATTTATGCATTATGATTTATCAATTAACATTCATGAGTTTTGATTTGTTATTTTAGAATCTAAATTTAGGATAACTAAAAAAAATTAATGGATAAGATTTGCAGCTCTATTTTTCAATGTGTTCTCTATTTTTGAATCAATTTTAATTCAAAATTGAATTAATAAATTAAATATTAATAAACGACCTCACTATTATGGTTGTCAATAGTTAACATCCGTCCTAACTGACCTCTAATCCTAGATTTGCCATTGCATTTACGTAAATGTTTTAGTAAGAATTGGATTACATAAATTTAACTGATTTGTTTGCTCTTAAAATAATTGATTAGCTCCCAATATATATATATATAGTTTACATGGAATAGCCCCCAAAATATATAAAGTATAAATAAATGTTAATTATTATTATACATGCATGTAAATAAATAATTGAATTGTAATAGAGCACGTAAGTCGTAGGGCAATAATCATCCAAAAATTGATTCTCACTTAATATGATATTTAGGCCATGTTCGGTACAGTTTAAAATTCAATTAAAATTGAAAATATAGCACGTTATTGGGTCTCACTTGTCTAATAAAAGTCAACAATAACGACTAATTTTTCAATTTTAATCTCTACCGAACACGTCCTAATATATTGTAGGCATGCTCATCCAACAGCACCGATAAAATTTTGAGCACCAATAGTTGTCATCCAATCTGTTCCAGCATAAGTCGCATTAATTGAATGCGCTTTTTGGTTAAAGTCATTTGTGTCGCACGTCAATAATCTCCACGTTCATACAATTCTCCAACAAGCAGCCTATTGCATCAGGCCATGTTATGCATCTATCCTTGAACCTGCAAAAACAAAAAATTAAGTTAGTTGATGTTCAAACAGTCATTAATTAAAACTTGAACTTAACTATCCCGTAGTTCACTGTTGAAAATTTTTGCCTCCCGTACCATTAAATCCTGGTTCCGCCCCTGCATGTATATGTCATATAAGACGATTATCGATAGTTTTCCCTATGAATAATATTATTTAATTTAAAAAGCCCACCAATGAATAATTAACAAAAAATATGTTATGTAATAATGCCCATTATCCTACATTATTGAAAATAATCACCACTTCCCAATATAATAATAACCTACAACCTTAATGAACCTGGACCACGAACCCCATAATGTCGTGTAAATGCCTCAAATCTTTATTTATTTTTATTTTTTTAACAATTAATATAAAAATGTCCAACATATATTTCCCAATAGTCTATGCAATTGAGCCAATGTTTGACCTCCATGTTATCTAAAATATATTTTTCTTTTTCCTCTTCTTAATTGCATATTCTTCAATAAAATAATATTACACGTAAATTCGAAACTTATGCTCAGCTTTTAACCACACATTCTTTAAAAAAAAAAATGACTATTCCAAAATATATTTTCTCCATTAATACATTAAGGGCCTATTCGGTAGAGATTAAATCGGATTAAAATTGAAAAATTAGCTGTTATTGTTGACTTTTATTAGACAAGTGAGACTCAATAACGATAATATTTTCAATTTTAATTGGATTTTAATCCTTACCAAACAGGCCTAAATGGAGCCCAAATAAAGGCTAAATACAGTTGATATACTCATGATCGTAGCCGAACGAGCTTTACTAGATTGAACTCATATGTATTACTAACAACTATATTAGAGGCCGTTAAATATATCATGTGAGGGTGGAAGATGTTGTTTAGGAGGCGGAGTTGCTATAGTGGGACGGCCGACCTATCCAATATTGTTATAATATTGTGCTTGCTATCTAGTTTCTAAATGAATCTATGTTCATTCGTAAATCATATAGCTATACAAACTAGATTAAATGCAAGAACATGGCCAAGTAGGCAATATTATTCTGTGCCCAGGACAGAAATAAATATAAATTTAAAACTTTATTATAATATAAGTGGGACACTGGAATTTCCAATTCAAGAAAAAGCGCAATCGGCCATGAAACTTTTTGGGTGGACCGTGAAAGGTGCAGCAAGTTGAGCCGCCTTGGCACTTTAGGTTGACAATTCAGCATTTCTTGTCCACATCTCTCTTTAATTGATACTCCTACTGTCACAAGTACCAATTCAAAATAATAAAACAATAATATTAAAAGACAAATCTTTAATCTTGTATGTTTAAGAGTTGTATTGCCCTTATATTTGTTGTCATGTTTATCCCGTCGAGGGGTATGTTTGATGGTCATTATTTGATAAAAATAAAATTTTAAATAGTAAATTTTGGAAGAATATATAGTCAAATTTACGCGCATAATATTTTATTGCATTATTTGTGATTGAAAATGAGCCCTTGTTTGGTTACCATTTTTATTTTTGAAAAAACATTGTTTTGAATAATGAATTTTTAAAGAATGTATCGTTAAAAGATAGGGAAAGATTTTTAAAAGACATTCACTATTGTTATTTTAAAATGAGAAAAAATATATATTAAATCTCAAATGAATAAAATTACAAAATAAAAACATAGTCCATGTAATATAAAAAAAATAAAATAAAATTATATTACCTATAATGCATCATACTCAGAGTTTGACTTCTCAATTTATTTTTGAAATATTAATAAACCTACGATAGAAAAGGGTTTGACATAATTAATTAGGGTTAAAATTAATGTTTTCATTATAGATAATTGGGTGCTAAAAAATCTGAAAACTACCATTTTGCTATTTCTCGAAATCTGCTACCAAATGCCATACTTCTTAAAAATAAAAAAAATAAATCAGAATTTTAGCTCTAATCCTAAAACAATTTCTAAAATTTTAGCTCCTTTCGTTTGATTAAATTGCAAGTGGGGTTTGGTTTCATTCCAAATATTCCAGAGTAATGCGACATTTAGCCGCCTCTCCAATAGGGGGCCGTCACTTGACCATTTTGGACACCATTTTGTATTCCATTTTGTACATCAAGAATTATCCTTATAAAAATAGCATTATTCTTTTCCATATCCAATGGGAAGATATCGCTTAAGTATAATGGCATGATTCGAAATTTTAGCGAGGTGACAACATTGACCTAAAATCTAATGGCATTAAATTAAAACAGTTATTGCTTAGTGCCTTATCAGCCATCAGATTAGTTAATAAAGAGCATTTGGGATTTGTTAAAAGTATGTTTTGGGGGAAATCCAATGTCAATGGTTATCAACCATTACAAGTTGCAAATTACACAAATAATAGCCAAACCATATTTACTTAAAACACCTTAAGATTTTTTACAAGTGCTAGATCGTTTACATTGGTGTTCATTCACAGGCTATTCGACAGGACTTTTGAAAAGTAAAAATAATAATTTTTAAAGTATTTTTCATACTAGAAGAATTTTTAGAAAAAGTAAAATATCTTTCTCAGAACGTTTTTCTTTCTCCAAAAAAATAGAAACTCTGTCAAATACGCCCTATACTTTTTGTTTTTCATGACGGTTATGCTCAATTTTCATCTAAAGCGGGCCCAGGTTGGGGAGAGGGAGGGGGTGGGGTGGGGGGTGAAAACGGTTGTGGAGAAGAATATATTTGTCAAAATAGGAAGAAAGTGCAAAAAGTATTGAAATAAATTTATTGATAAAATTGAAATCTACAACTATTGAAAATAATCTTGTGAAAATTTAAAATTATAAGGTTGTAATCTAATTTTTTTTGAAGTGAAATATCTTCCGTTATTTCACACTTATCTCAAACAAATGAAGCCTTCATGAATTTATAGTTGAAGTATCCGGACTTGAAACACTCTTGAATTGAATTGAAGAATCTTGAATAATAACTTGATGCAACTTGATTTGTCTTTGTCTGCCACTTATCTTGAGAAAAATTGAAAATTATTGTCAGTAACAGTAATATTACCTTTAGAATTAAGTCAAATCCTATAAATAGGATGTAAAAGAAATTGAATTAAGGTTACTCGATTCCTCTAATTGTGTCTTGTTTCATTAGTCGCTATTACGCAAAAGGGACAATAGAACATGCATTGGAATATTCCATGACAGAAAACCGACAATAGAAGAGAACAAAATTAGTTTTGTTTGCTTCTTAATAAACTAAAATAGTTAAAACCAACAAACTTTTTATCTGTATAACAGATTTTGATAAGATCATGTTACATGTATCGAATATTTTATCTACTACTCACAATGGAGATAAGGACCACATTGTCGAAATTTTTAAATACACGCGAATTTCCGCGCATTATGTAAGAGGGGATAATCCATTATGTACAAATGGATTAACCCATTTTGATAACTAGTAAAAGGGTAGTTTTCATATTTTTCTTTTAATTTCTTCAATGATTAATAATTAAATTATAAGATTTAAACCCTATTAAATTCTTTTCTAACCATTGTTTATTGATATTCCAAAAACAAATTGATAAACCAAATTGAGTCTCAAGCATTAAAGGTAAGTTTTTCTCTATTATACCAACTATGCTTTTAATTTATAATGAATACATTATTTTAGAAAAATATTTGATAATATTACATATTGTTATAAAAGGAAAAATAATATAAATACACGTGAGACCAATCTTGAATTTTATTGTCCATTCATTATACGTCAATTTCATGTAAGCAATAAGTCTTTCAACTTGCATACCACCCGTATGATAAGTTTTTAGTTTTTTCTATTATGTCACGCATGTGGTCGAGTTGAATACAATTCCAAAGATATAAAAAAATAAAAAATTGTTTCAAAAACTCACAAAATAAAATTGAAACATGTAGCCATCTTCGATATTGAGATTTTTTTTTTTTCCTATTTTTCTTATTAAAGATTTTTCCCAAAAAGGAAGAGGGAAACTTTTACTATGTCCCTTGTTGGCCCATATGATAAACAGCTAATATATATAAACTCAAACTCTCTGCGGTTCGAAATTGATGGTCCTGTCCACCAGTGGTTCGCTGATATATCACTTTACACCAATTTTTAAGCACAAAGGATAGTGAGAAAGAAGTTGGATATGTTAATTTAAAAGAGTAATGCTATTCATCCCCACTGGGATTATAAATACAGTTTAGGTGGCGTTAATGTGATATTAAATGATAGTTGAAATTAAATAAGTCATTTAATTTCACATTTCATTTAACCTATCATTTAGATCCACCTAAACTATGTTTGCATTTTCACTGGAAATGAATAACATTATTCAATTTAAAATGAGGTGTCAATAAGTGGACAATAAATCGAACAGTCCATTTTGAACAGCTCATTTGGGGCAACGGATTCCCGGTAGTTTCCTAAAGGGGGAGGGAAAGAGAGACCTAAACGGACACGGCTGCTCATGCTCAGAATCTATCTGAATTCCCCAAATTATCCCCAATAGATTTATCACCATACATGCACAACGGCCCAAACTTTTATTTATATATATCAGACACCGTTTCTCATCATCTCATCTGCACATTGCTAGAGACAGAGAGGGGAACAAAAATCGGAGTCTTAGGGGTGTGAGAGAGAGAGATCTATGCAATCGAAGAAAAGGCCTTCGAGAGGCGTGGAAACAAAAATCGGATTGGTTTTTTCTGAATGTTACTATGATTATTATGAGCTGGCTTGATAAACTGCGTCGTTCTTCAAACTTCAGCCGCTTCATTGCCGGCCTTTTGCTCTTCCTCCTTTATCATTCTTCTCAATTGATTTCTAATTTCCCCATTCCTATACAACCGTAAAATTGTACAATCATTCACCGTTGCTTTCCAATTTTTGTCCATCAATTTGCATTGTTTGAATTTCGAGAAAATACCAGCTAATGGATCTCAATTGTGATGACGATTTGCTCTCTAGCGGTTTCTTTGACGGTTAGTATGACGTTCCAATTTTCCGCGTTTAAATATTCATATTTTGTTATTAACTGTTCAATTTTTGTGGTTTGATTGCGGGATAATGATATTTCTATCTGTTATTTATTATTTATATGATATTTATATAAGTGTCCAATTCTATTTAGACACCTTTTAAAATAGAGAATCCACGCTCTATTCTTACATTAATAAGCTACAATTCCAATACTCAACTTCCTACACTGTTCAAATCATATTTGAATTGATTTGTCATTCACATATAAAAAAAATTATATTAAATAAATAATGAGGAGAAATCATTAAAATGTTTCTCTAAAACGAAAAATGAAAGCCAAAATAAACAGCTTTGGAGTGTATTCTATATTAAGATGCTGTCTATTATGCATAAGATGCTAAGACAATCTCTTGGAGTTACTCTTATTGTGCTTTATGTCAATGCATGGTATGTAGATGACAATTATTTGTTGTGTTCTGTATATTATCTATTAGTTAATCATTGATTCTTTTTTTTAGTTATCTGATTAACATACTTGTTTCCAATTGTAATAAGGTATTCTTTGATTATATTTGGAGTTCCAATAAATGATTTTTTCCCCCGTTATGCTGGAAATATGCACAATACACTCACATCCTGAATGGCAGATTGTTTTAAAATTTGATTCTACCTATATACCACCTACAAAATTGAAACGGTCAATTCCCATAATGCATGCAGTAATTAATTAAGGTTCACCCCCCCCCAACAGCCTATCACAGCTGGCTCCCTGGCACTGCAGTTTAGCTGGGTCCAATTACTTATTTGTATATCATGAATGTTGAGCTCAAGTGAAAGGGCCCTGTTAGTTAAGCAGGGCCACGTCCCTATAGGTGGGGTGCCACATCACCCCCGGTTTGAACAAGGCCTACGTGGCCCTGTTCAAACAGCTTCACTCCAAGTGAAAAGCATAGTTTACCAATCAGTCATAGTACCTGGGGCAGGGGAGCCAGACTATGCCACTTATGAATTTGTGCACAGTCTCATCCATGGTACACGATTAAAATTTCTGGTAATACAAAACTTCAATTAAATCCATTTTCTAGCCATAAATGGCCAGTATGAAAATGTAAATCATGTACAATACGTATTCCTAGCATTTAAAGATTCTTGCATTCTCAATGTTGTAACTTGTAAGTAAACCTGAGGTTAGTGTGCAGTAGAAGTTTATAAATTTGGCTCCACCAGTACATAAGATGAATTAACGCTTTAAATCACATATTATTGCTTGCTTCCTATAGAATAGAATGACTACCTATCATAAATAGTGTTCCTCGATCCTGACAATTTTTTGACCGAAGATGGGGAAAAAAATCTAAACTAGTCTTTCACCATCTGATAAGATGTGGGCTGTGTCTAATCTTTCATGTTTCATCTAATATCAACATAAAGTGCTGTTTTGTAATCTCGCTCATGCATGGCTAAATCTTGAGTTCAACTTAATTCTAGAATTGTGTTTGTTTGTTAGTGATCTTCTCTGACACTCTCTTTGTTTTTTTTTCATTTTTAAAGTGTTGGTCAATTTGTTTGTCTTGTGACTCATAAATGCGGTCTCTATTTGTCCTTTTCTTTCTTTTTTTCTTTTGTTTTGTTTCTTTCATTTGAGAGAGATCAACACAAAATTCATTTTCAATCTGATTCATATTTCTCTTCTTACTAGACATTTATACCTCCCATATTGGAAAGAAACATGGTGCATTGCCTTCTGTCATTGTTATTGGTGGAGGTATATCAGGGATTGCTGCAGCTCATATGCTTCAAAATGCATCTTTTAAGGTGTTTATACCTTCTAAGTAATATTTTATGAGCGATTGCCTTTTCATTTCTTTCCCTTCCGACAATGTCTCTCTTTTATCCAGGTAATCTTGTTGGAGTCACAAGATAGAATTGGCGGCCGTATTTGCACTGATTACTCATTTGGTTGCCCAGTTGACATGGGAGCATCATGGTAAGTCATATATTAATTTTACTAGATATCTATTCTGAATGATCAAGATATTTTGTGATTATCTTGTATTGGTCCTTACCGAGCTTGAGTTACGTCCCCATCTAAACTTGGTCAATTAGGCTCTGTTATTTCAAATGACAATGGGGAAAAAGGTAAAACGTGGGGAAAGCTACGTAAAAACATTGCAAGTTTTAAACAGAATCTCCATGTCCATCCTGATTTTCCCCCATACTAATTTTCCCTGGAATTTTTCTTTTCCCTCAATTTCTATTGATACAATGGAGGCTAATGTCCTAATAGATCTTCTCAAGTGTTTGACAGAAGGACAGTTTTCATCCCAATATCAGACTGAAAATTATCTCTTTGTGAGTTCTGGCTGAAAATCCCTACAGCAGCATAGAAAATGCTGGTGGGGATCTCAACAATCACATTGTTAAATTTTTTAATGCACATTATCATTTGAAAGCTGACTGGTCATACTTTAGGACCTCATATAATTGGGGAGAATATTTTTTTGCCCAAATTGCATGCTATGCCTGCAGCTTATATATTTAATAACCAAGAACTTCACTTTAGAAATTGAAATACAAATATTTTGCATCACTGCTAATTCGCTTAAAAAGACTTCAGAAAATATGAACTCATTACTCAAATGACATCATGTGGCACAAAATTAATTTTCATTCTTCAATAACAATTGCTAAATATGGCTGACTTTTGCGTTGTTGGCTGTCACTCATTTTGTTTTGTACTTCAGAACATTCTTTTGTAATATTGAAGCTTGAGAATAACCTACCAGTATCTTTGTTACCTATTATTGACTTCTCGTGAGTAATACTCAGGCTACATGGTGTCTGCAATGAGAATCCGTTGTCTCAAGTTATAAGCCGCTTGGGGCTAACATTATATCGTACAAGTGGTGAGGACTCAGTTTTATATGACCATGATTTGGAAAGGTAATATATTGGTCTTTTGTCATAATGAAAAATGGTATGTTTGGTGGAATATCAGTCAACTGTTGTTGGATGCTTACCGCATGTGGATTTTTATTTTTTTGGACAAAAATGTTAAAAAATACAAAGCCATTCTAGATTTGAGACACACTTAAACATCGTGAGTTCTTCCCAATATCTTAATTTATAATACATTTCCCGAACATTTTTTAAGTTTTTGATTCAAGCCATATTTCATACTTCATTTATTTTCTCCTGGAACAGTTTTGGACTGGCATATTCTAATGTTGAAAGAGGTTATAGGTGCCTTAAGAAACCAGCTTCTGATGTGACATGCATTATTTTTTATTGTGACATGGGCATTGTCTATTTTTTGTTTAATATAGTTGATATGCTTTTAAGAAAGGAGACAGTGAAAACTTTTGATTATTTTCTATTTTAGGCTAGCAGAGTCATTCACCATCCCGTTTTATTTGCACGTATAAAATTGATATTTCTTGATTACAAATCATTCGACACGTTTTGCTCATTTCAGTTATGCGCTCTTCAACATAAATGGACATCAAGTTCCACAAAGCATGGTTATTGAAGTTGGAAATACATTTAAGAAGATCCTCGAGGAGGTAGGTTAATATCTTCTGAAAAATTTTGAAGTTTTTATTTGCATTGTTTTCTACATGCAGAAAACAAGATATTGATTAATATTGTCTAATTCTAGACGGATAAAGTGAGAAATGAACGTAGTGATGACATGTCTGTTAGGCAAGCGATATCTCTTGTGCTGGACAGGCATCCAGAATTGAGGTACCAGAAACAAATGATTCTGTCTGAAGTTTACTTTTATGATGTTCTTTAAATCATGGGTTGCTATTGTTTACACTAGTAACATTTGTGTCCTCAGACAAGGAGGACTTGCGTATGAAGTACTGCAGTGGTACATCTGTAGAATGGAGGCATGGTTTGCTGCAGATGCAGACATGATATCTCTGAAAGCTTGGGATCAGGTATATGATAATATCAATTAGTTTAATTTCATTTCTTTCTCTCTCTTTCTTATTACTTGGATTCCGTACATTCTTAGTACCTATGATCTTGTGGTATGTAGTTGCTGAATTTGGTTTGTACTGCATGTGTTTTCCTTGCAAAATGTTTCTTCAAAGATATTTAATGGCTTCTCCTCATTTATGCAAATATGTCTTTTGGCACTGTATGTTTATGTTTTTTTTTTTATATATAAATGTATCAAAATTGATGGAACCATCAAGGCCAAGTATTAATGTGTCTACTTCATATGATTCATAGTTTGTTGGTTGTTTACATATTTCCACATTTTATGCATATCTTGAAATATGCTTTTTGGCATATTATTTTCATGTTTTTACATTTTATGGACACCACGTGTTGAAATTTGATGGAACTATCTATTCAAAGTTGTATCCTTTAATTAGTGTTGTTTCGGTAGATTGTGATGGATTCATTTGTTGTGAAACGCAAGGTTAAATATTTATGTAATTTTTTCTATACGTGTATGTTCAGGAGAAAGTTCTTTCTGGTGGTCATGGACTGATGGTGCAAGGTTATGATCCTGTTATAAAGTCCTTGTCAAAAGACCTTGACATCCACTTGAATCACCGGTATGCTTGCACATATTTTTATACTATAAAATTTTTATCACTTTCATCTGTCTTGAAAGTATTCAGCATGTTAGTGACAACTATTCATTCGAGATCCCAATACCATTTAAATTTCATATTCATTAATATAATAATCATCTAAAACTATTTAATTGAGCATGAATCTCAGATGTTCATAATTCATAGTACTTTTAATAAAATTATGGTGAACATAGATATTTTGGTATGAAGGCACGACAAGGAAAATCTTGTACTACCTGTTGCATTTTTTTTTTATTTTCTTCATAAATTTCGGGACAGAAAAAAAAAACGAAGGATTGAAAATAAATGCACCTGCTTCCATCAGTTGACTTCTAATAGAAGTTCTCCATTACATTTCCTTGTTCACCTCCATGCTTGTTTTGCCTCATTCTTACTGAAGAAAATTTCTCACTCTTAGGGTTAAAAGGATTGTCAATGGATATAAGAAAGTGGTTGTTACGGTCGAGGATGGGAGGAACTTCATTGCTGATGCTGCAATTATTACTGTGCCTCTAGGGGTTATGAAAGCCAACTTAATTGAGTTCAAGCCTAAGCTGCCTGAATGGAAGCTTTCTGCAATATCAGATCTTGGTGTGGGCAACGAGAATAAGATTGCATTGCGATTTGACAATGTTTTCTGGCCAAATGTGGAATTTTTGGGCATAGTTGCACACACGTCTTATTCTTGTGGTTATTTTCTCAATCTCCACAAGGCTACAGGCCATCCCGTTCTTGTCTATATGGCAGCTGGAGCCCTTGCATATGACCTCGAGAAGCTATCAGATGAGGCTGCTGCAAATTTTGTAATGTTACAGCTGAAGAGAATGTTCCCTGATGCATCTGAGCCTGTAAGATTTGAGTATTTTTACTTCATATCAATTTGGTTTTGTGATGTCTAGGCAATAACTTCTCCCATTTCTTCAAATCACTCTGATGAAATCATCTATGTTCTATACAACACAAAAGTCAGTATTTAGATTCTTGATGATGCAACACAGCTCCTCTTTTAAGATTCTCTTTGTTAGATCATCTGTTTTTTAACATATTTATGTATATGTGATTGTGTGTGTATATATATATATATATATGTTATGTATATTATTTTTTTGGATAAATAGCGTTATCTCTTCTCCAATTTCCTATTAATCTGAGAGAGAAAATCTATTTCTTATACAAAGTAATGCATGGATTGAGTGCAGTACTAGGGTTGGTTTTCTCTTGGGGTAAATGATTTACTATCTCCTTTACATAAATACTATTTCATTTGCTAATTTCTTTTTCTCTATTTTCCTGGGCGGTTGGACTGATTTATAAATTGCTCCATACTGAAATATTTACCATGGGTATTTGATGCCATGTTATATGAAATGCTTATTTTTCTCTCATGACATGCCCATAACAAATGCTATTAATAACACAACTTTCGAATGGCCCTTGACAGGTTCAATATCTTGTGTCGCGCTGGGGATCAGATCCCAACATCCTAGGGTGTTATTCCTATGACGCAGTCGGGAACTCAGATGATATATATGATCGGCTCCGGGAACCTTTGGGCAATCTTTTCTTTGGAGGCGAAGCCGTGAGCCTAGATCACCAAGGTTCTGTACATGGTGCCTATTCAGCTGGAATCATGGCAGCAGAAAATTGTCAAAAGCATCTTATGCAGAGACTCGGAAGCTTGGAAAGGATTCCAGTCCTCGCCTTAAGAGATGAAATTGTTGAAGTTCCAGTTCCACTTCAGATCTCTAGGTTGTGAGTGTGAGATCATACTATACTTATCTGAATTAATGTTTTCTTATATTTGGAAAAATCTTCCAAATATACTGTTTTCTTTATCTTCAAATGGTTAGTTTTGCACAAACAGCTAAGAACAATGTTCTGTTTGCCTGATTAAGTGAATGTTCAATGTACAATTTTACCGAAACATGGAAGTTAAGTCATTGCTACAAATGATGTGTGAAAATTCAAAATCGGGTCTGTGTGAATTTGTTTGAGATATAGTGAGAACAACATGCATTATAAATACACTTAAGAAATGGTTATAAGCACTAAAGTTAGTATTACATCACAATATAATACTATTTATCATTATGATGATAAAATATCAGTGACAATTCATTATTCGTTACATTTCTCTCTCTATCTCTTCCACTTCTTTCTCATAAAAAGTAATTTGCTTAATTTCATTATTTAATATAGACTGCCATATCACCGACGTTCTATCATCATAATGATAAATAGTATTATTCTCAATCACATCCACGTTCTTTTAGGGTCGAATTGTTCGATGATAGAAGTTGTATAATGTGACGAAATCTTTTTTTCCCCTTGCAATCTAGAGAGGTGGATGGAACTTGATCTATGTGAGGGTGGGTTACGATGTCCCTTAATTTTCGATGAAGAATTCGAAGCACGAAGAGTGGCTAAAAGTAAATTCTTTATAAATATTTTGCGATAATTTAGTATTACTTTGGAGTTGATACTTTTATTTTATCAGCGGTAACGATGGAGGAAATGATTTTTGTCAACAATATTTGTAGAAGATGTTGTGGACAACGAAATCACAAAATCACAAAATTGAGAAGTGTTTTATAGATTTCATTTTTTTACAAATCGTTTTAAATCGTTAAACCATTTAAAAAATATAAATTAAATTTTAAAATCAAACGTATCTCAATTGAAAAGGCACATCCATATTAAACTAACCCAATTAAACCCAGTATCCAATTAGCCAACTACACATCCAATTAATCAATTAAACCAAAACCAATTACCCATAAGTCATCACAATTGAGAATGAAAAAAATCTCAAACTGACTAAAATGCTGACCAACACCTGTTGAACTCTATTCATCGATCGTCCATCTCAATTGACTAGATAACTAAATATAGATTTTTCTTTAAATGCACACAATTTCTTTTTCTTCTAATAATTTTCTCAAATTTGGCTTAATTTTCTGGTCACTTTTACCTCCTTTTTTTTTTTTTTTTTCACTTTTTCCTCTTTTTTTTTTTTTTGTTGTGAAGTANTTTGGGTTAAGCTCTCCTAATTTCTTTAGCTAATAGAGTTTTTTTATTTGAGTCTAAATTTTCTAATTAGGTCAGCTAATTTATTATTAAGCCCATGTTTGGTACACATTAAAAAATTTCATTTTCATTCTTCTACTCATTATCAGCCACACATTTTTCAATAAAATAATATTTTACATCACATCAATAACTTCTCTTTTTTCAACCACACATTCTCCATCAATCTACTATTTTAGAATACATTATTTCAGAATAATGTGGCTCAAATACACTTATTTGTTAATTAGTAGTTAGATGTTACTTTAACTGTTGTTTCATTCTGATTTGTGTTTGTGTTGGGCTCTTTTAATCTTGAATTGAATGATATTTCTACAACAATTAGAATAGTGTTGTAACTTGTAAATGGTAAGTCTATTTGTGAATGACAACTACATATGATAAGTGTATTTTATACATTTATTATGAGCCTAAAATAATGATATTTGGCAATTCTTTTGACAAAATATATCGTAAATTATTGTATTTTATGTTATATAGGTAAAACTCAATGGTTGAACGATGAATCGAAAGAAAGAAGCGAAAATTAGTGAAAAGGTTAAAGTCCAAAACTTGAGGATCAAATTCAAGTTGATTCGGACCACAATTTTGAAGATTGCTAAGAGACAATTGGATGGAATTAGAAATAAAAAAGGAATGGAATATGATAAAAAATCAATCATGTTATATTCCAGATTTTTAATCAAAAATTTAGATCCATTTTTGGCATAGTAAACATCTAAATTGGAAAAATTATATTTCTATAAAAGTCTTTAGTTAGCTTTCCAACGCACTTTAAATCATCTCAATTGGATATCGGGAGACAAAGTTATGGACAAAATAATGACTTGTGCAGAGACAAAATTCGCACGCGAAAGCAACTTTCCTTGTTCAATTGGAACTCTTTTATAAATCAATTTGGACGTAATTTTCAACCAATTTTCTACTCATTCAAATACATAACAGCATAATACATATTGGAGACCTCTCGTATACATTTCATAGTCCAATATTCATCAATTATTATCATCAAATGATTAAAATTCATAGCTTTTGTGAGAGAATTGAAGGAGTCTTGCAAGAATTCAATTAAGTAACGATTTAAATTTTAGTTTTGAGCAAAAAAGAGAAGAGGCGAGTGGTGATTCATCAAGAAATAATTGAAAAGATTCAAGATCTTAATATTCATCTTCATCTTCTCAATTTATCAAAAATTCAGGTTATGTCTATTTCTTACAATTTCAATATGT
>CAIGRS010101123.1:0-12349 GCA_903798395.1 Fraxinus floribunda | reverse complement strand
CGGGGCGGGGCGGGGTAAATTGACATCCCTATATAAGGACATGGTAGGTATTGACCCCAAGGTTAGCTTCCATCATCTCAAGATTGATACTAAAGTTGTCCCATATAGACAAAATAGAAGAGTTCTCAACCTAAAGAGGTATGCGACCCTGAAAGAAGAGGTAAAAATGCTAATAACCAATGGCTTCATTAGAGAGACCACATATTAGAAGTGAATCTCCAATTTGGTCCTCGTAATGAAGCACAATGACAAGTGAAGGATCTGCATAAACTTCTTCAACCTAAACCAAGCTTGCTCAAAGGACAACTTTCCACTCCCCATGATAGATCAACTCATGGATTCTACCATGGGGCACAAGTTGTTGAACTTCATGGATGCCTATTTAGGGCCCAACTAGATCCCCATGCATCCCGTGGATGAGGAGAACACATCTTTCATCACTGATATGGATCTCTATTAATTACTATAAGGTGATGCCATTTAGGTTAAAAAAGTCAAAGCCACCTAACTAATGTTTGTCAATAAGATGTTTGCTGACCTTCTTGGCAAAACCGTAGAGGTATCTATAGATGACATGTTAGTGAAGAGCCTCAAGGCAAAGGATGATCTCAAGCAACAAGATACTACTTTTCGAATTCTAAGGAGGTATAGGATAAGGAAAACCTCCTTAAATGCACATTTGGTATTGTCTCCAAAAAGCTCATAGGTTCTGTGGTCAACAAAGAGTCATAGAGGCCAACTCTAAAAAGATCAAAGCCTTGATAAAGAAGAAGTCTCCTAATAAACTAGAAGAGGTGCAGACCTTGGATAGGTAGCAACACTAAGTCATTTCGTCTCAAAATCCACCAATAGACGCCTTCTATTCTTCAAAAACCTCAAATCAGGAAACAAGTTCAAGTGGATAGAAGAGTGTGAAGAAACTTTCCAATGGTTGAAGAAGCACTTGGGACAGACCCCCTTCATCTCCAAACCAAAGGCTAAAGAGCCCCTATTACTCTATTGAAGAAGGAAATCTTGAATTGCATATATACTACGTAAGCAAAGTCCTTCTACAATTGGAGGCCCACTACCTCGGATATGGAAAAACTCACCCCTACACCCATACCGTGTAATCGTTTTCGGAAAGTTGAGGACATACTTTTAGGCCTATAGCACACACATACTAACTAACTTTCTACTCAAACATGTTTTTCGAAGCTTGATGCTTCTAGGAGATTAATGAAGTGGGCAGTAGAGCTGAGTGAGTTTGATATTGTCTACAAATCAAGAACCTCAATTAAGGGCCAAGCCATTGCAGATTTTGTAGTAGAATTTACCGATGCCCCTGAAATAGAGGAAGTAATGGAACCCGTAGAACCCCCATTTGGAGCCTTTTTATTGATGGCTCTTCTTAAGAAGCCGACTTTAGAGCTACAGGGGTCTTGGTTAGCTCTGAAGGCCACAAACTTAAATGGGTAGTGAGGTTCGAATTTAAGGCCTAAAAATGATTCTAAATATAAGGCACTCTTAGTTGGCCTCAAATTGTCTAAGGAAATGTAAATGAAGAGGCTCATCGTCCGTAGTGACTCCTAACTAGGAGTGAGCCAAATCAATGGTAACTTCACCGCAATAGACAAAGGTATGATGACATACCTCGAACGGATTATTGATCTTCTCCTATATTTTGAAAATTTTGAGCCGGGGTAGATCCCGGACCTTAAAAATGCCCTTGTTGACGCCCTATCAAAACTGGCTAATAGCAAAGATTCCAACATGCTTAGAATAGTGCCCATCTAGCACCTCGCTTATGCTCTATATTAAAATGGGAAGAAATAATGTGGATTGAAGGCACCCATCATGCAATCAGGCATTGCTTTCCTCAAGGATCATGTCCTACTCGAGGGTAAGGATGAAGCTCACAAACTTAGAAAATGAGTGCACACTTTATCATCTAAGATGATGTGCTATACAAATGAGGCTTCTCCTCATCTTTCCTTCGATGCATAGGAGGAGAAGAGGCAACTTAAATCCTTTAGGAAATTTATAAAAAGGCTTGGCAACTACTCACAAGGACCAAAACTTACACAAAAGGTACTTAGGGATACCACTGGCCTACCTTGAAAAAAGAGGCACTTCAATATGTGCTTAAATGCACAAGTACCAACGTTTCTCAAATGTGCAAAGGCAATCGACCCAAGAATTCACTACTGTATCTAGCCCTAGGTTATTTTCCAACTGGAGAATTGACCTCATAGGTCATATGCCAAAAGGAAAAGGCAATGTAATCTATGTCATTATCGCCATTGCTTACTTTGCAAAGTGGGTAGAAGTTGAGCCATTGGCCAAAATCACAGAAACTAATGTTTCCAAATTTCTTAGGAAGAATAGCATATGCCGATTCAGCATTGCCCACTTAATTATATAAGACAATAAGAACAAAAAGGCCAGGGATCTATATGAAGAGCTTGGAACCAAGAAGCATTTCTCAACACCTCACAACCCTCAAGTAAACTAGTCAAAGCCGTCAACAAAATCATCAAATGCACCCTAAAAAGGAAACTTGATGTCTTTGAAGGAGTTTAGGTTAACGAGTTCCCTCAAGTGCTATAGGCTATTCGCGTAAGTCGAATTGTCATTGTAGAAACTCTTTTCTTTGTAGCTTATGGAGCCAAAGCTATGAGTCCAGTGGAAGTAGGATTGCACTCTCCTCGTCGCTTGTACTTCAATGAAATATCTAATGACAAGTTGAGGAAGTACAAATTTGACTTCCTTGAAGAAAAGAGGGATGAGTCACAAATCAAACTCGCTTCATACCACTGAAATATGGCCCACTATTACAATGCTAAAGTGAAAAAGAGGTCATCTCGCATAAGCAATCTTCTATTAAAGAAAGTCTTCATTTCTTCTAAAGAGTCGGACATAGACACATTGAGTCCCAATTGTCCCCGTTGGATTAAAGAAGAGCTATGACCTGACGTTTACAAGATTGAAGTCCTGGATAAAAAGGCATAACATTATCCACAGAATATTGAACACTTAAGAAATTATCAATGAGCGAGACTCACCTATTCAGTCGGATGATCTTCCCCAACCTACGTAAATACGTTTTCTTCAATATAATGAATTTCAGCAATAGGTGTCTTTAATTTGTCATAATTCCTCCCATGGATGAACAATCCACCATGAAAAAAGTCCTTGACATTGATATGAAAACCCCATGCAAGGATATTATCCACTTTGAAAAGACGTGTATGAAGTATCCCATGGGGGGCCATCACGAACTCCTTTAAAGATGAAGCTTCCTATGGATGAACCATCTACCATGGGGGAAATCCTTAACGTGGATGTTTGATAAGTGTATACACTTATCTAAGCTATTAAATTAAACTAATTATTATTATTTTTGATGACTTGTGAATTAATTAGGTGTATATTTCGTTTGTTATGTACAACTTGATGAAAAATGGTAAAATTGGACAAAATGGGCGAAAAAAATAAAGGAATCCAAAATTCGAAAACCAAAGTACAAATATCCAAAAGCTTATTCGAAATATAAAACGATAATTAAAGACCATATATGATCAATTAGATGAAACTAGAAGTTAAATGAATGAATTATAGTCAAAATAGTTTCACAAATTAAATTTCAGGTGCTCAAGTTATACTCCAGATTTTCAATCTAAGACTGAGACCCACTTTGGCACAACAAACTTTCAAATTAGGAAATTGATATTTCTAGAAGAAATGTATCCCTTTAAATTATGTTTTCAACGCATTTTGAATTACCTCAATATGATATCGAAACAAAAAGTTATGATAAAAATACTGAAAGCTATTTAGTTACCGAAATTGGATGCAATTGAAAGTCAAATGAATGAATTACAGTTAAGATATTTTCACAAATCAATTTCCAGCTACACAAGTTATACTCCATATTTTCAATCTTAAATTGAAATCCATTTTTGGCATAACAAACACTCGAATTGTAAATTTGATATATTGAGAAGAATCATATCCCTTCGAGTTATCTTTCCCGCACACATTAAATCACCTCAATACGATACTATGATAAAAATACTGAAAGTTATTTAGTTCCTGAAAAATCAGGTGCACACATGCCATCGCGCACGCACCGACCAATTGGAAATGAACCCGAGAGCAAAATCAAATGCCAGCACGCATGTAGGGAAGAAGCCCGCACGTACACTTGCCTAATTTTGAACGGATCAACAATCCCGTTTCAATTAAAACTTTGTTTGGAATCTAATTTGAATGCCATTTTACCTAATTTTCGACTCATAAATATAGAATTTTGGCAAAACATTGCACAAACTCTACATAGCCTCTAATTACACAATCAAATCATATAATTCATAACCCTGAAGGATTGCTCAATTGGTCAGACCTTGAGTTTGCTTCCCAATGGTCACCAGTTCGAGTCCCCTTAGGGTCACTGAGGTGAGTATCCAATCGTAAATTTTAGGGCCCCGTGGGATTAGTCGAGGTGCGCGCAAGTTGGCCCGGACTTCCACTGTTATAAAAAAAAAATCATATAATTCATCAAGAACAAAATGTCAATTGTTATATTTTGAGATAGATCAAACCCTAGCAAGAATTGAACGTCAATTATATCAAGAAATTGAAGATTTTTCTATTTCACGATCAATATTTTTGCTTTATTTCAAGATCCAAGTAATATTTTCTATCATTCTTCTTTTAATTTATATAAAATAATGTTTGGTTAGATCCCTTTTTTATATCAAATGAAGATGAATCTTGTTGTTCATTTATTTTAATTTAATTAAGGCTAGTCATTTAAAATTTTGTACATTTCTTGATTAATTTTGCACCCCTAGTATATTATTTAATTATTTGATCACCAATTATATAATTTGTTATTGTAGCATTGAAAGATTCACAATAAGTTTAGAACATAACAAGGTTTAACACACGAGTAATAGATGTTAGAAATAATAATATGACGTGTACATTCATATAGATAATTTAAAATATTCTAATAATTCAAATTCGTGCTAAGAATAAAGTTGAGTCGTGATTAGAATATAATTAATTTATCTTGAAAAAGAAATTAAATACTTCGGCTTCATCAATTGTTAAAAATACATGAACGAAACTAAAATACATAATTAAGAATTGAAATCGATAGCAATAAGGGAATTCTAAATTCAATATAATCATGCATATTTTCTTATATTAAATTAGAATAACTACAAATCAATTTTTTCGTTTACATAATTCGCGAAATCCATACAAAGCTAGTAAGCTTAAATTTATTCATCGCCTATAGACGCATTATATGTGACCTCTCGTGCTGGCTCAGTTTCAGGGTGCTGAGAAAATTCATTTGCTCCAGCATTTGCGGACATCTTAGTAGTAGCCAGAAGAGCTTGTGTGCTTAAACCCGAATTGGGGAGAGACTCAGGTTCACAACTCGCATGTCTTTTTGAAGTACGACGAGGCAATATTGGAGTTCCTCTTTTCTTGGACTTTCTTGAGTCCATCAGAGCTTTGTTAATTCGTTTTTCTGTCACACTTCCAGGAATCTTCTGCTCATTCAAGCTATCGCTTCCAAGAAAGGAAACAGCTATTTTATCACCTGTAACTCGAATTTCAGGATCCATATCCTCAAATCTCTTCTCAATGTCAGCCTTCCTTTCAACAAAGTTATCTGCAATTTCATACATATTTTTACGCAATGTCCTCTTCAAGAGAATCAAGAATGGCCTAATTTGACACACAGGTTCAAAACAATAGTTGAACTCTTGGCAAAATTTCACGTTGGTCATTCATTTAGGTCCACGTTGGTTGATATTATTTCGAGTTGGTCACTGAACTTAAAATATTTAAAATAAGTTCATGTTGGTCATTCATTTAGTTATCACTCGTGTATTTAACCATTTGAAACAACTATTACCTTGGTTTAAGCTCTCAGACTCAGGTGTTCCTGAGCTGTTTCTATCACAGCTTTCTTTACCTACAAAATACAAATCATATTTTAGAATTAGAAAGGAGGAAAATAGTATGCATATAGTAGACAATTCAACAAACTAATATATATCATCATTTAATTCCCAACCAAGGAAAAGCCGTCTACTGGTTTCAGGCTGCTCTGATAGAGTCTCGCCAACTTGAGATAAAGACTAGACAAAAAAGATGCACCATTAGAGAACTTGAATATTCAAATATAAATATGGGTATCACATAACGAAGCAGATGATTATTTAAGATTTAATATGGATACACGAGCAAATATATATTGTTTTTCATGCAAAGATAAAAATAAGGCTTATGGTTTTATTGGAAACATTATTAAGAACAAATGTGAAGTATAATGTAAGGATTCAGCAAGCCATGATAGATTTTGCAAATATGATAGCCATCTACTTCATGAATGACAAACTAAAAGGCACAACACGCAGCAGAATAAAAAAGAACATCCATTCATTGTATCCAAACATCCTAGAATAACAAATTTCTAACTTCACCATTTACCCTCTCTCTCACTCACCCCAATTCACTACTACTTACCTACCGTGTGTAAACACCGTCGTGGACCATGATAATTATCCAATCCACCAATTGGAGACAAAATTTGCACAAATAATTATGTCCTCTTTTTAAGAGCTTAATCTTTTAGATGATTTAAAGTTACATATAGTTAAATTTTTGTTTCAAATATGTTTGAATATGTTTCTTTTTGATGATTTAGAGTTGCACATAGTTAAATATTTGTTTCAAATATGTTCATTTTCTTATAAATCAAGAAATTTACTTATATTGAGAGTAAGATATGGGTTACTTAAAAAATAAGTAACTACTTTTTCAACTTTCACCAACCAAAATTGTTTCAAAAACTTCAGCAACTAATTCTAGATTTAAGTTCCTGATAGAGAACACCACCAATGTCACCCTCCCTCAATCCCAAAACAACCAAAAAATACCCACCATCAATCATTTCCTGGACAACCACCTGCAGTATCACTTGAGCACCACTTACACCTAGATAAACTCCAAAAACTCCACAAGAAAAAAAAAGTAAGTACAGCACCAGCGCCCATCCTTCTAGACCTAGATTTTAGTGCCACTACTACTCCCAGGTTAAAACAATTATATCCAACGAAACATAAGATCCTTACCGAAAGAATTCAATTAACAAAATAAACTCACAAATACGATGATTTCCAGGAGCTTAACCACCTAAATTAAAAGAAAGAAAGAATGAATAGCCACCAATAATTGAGATGGAGGATGATAATTGGTTGTGGAGCTGATGACAATGCTCATCCATAGTAGCACGAATCTAATGTTGTTTCAAGGTGAAGAACTAATGTAATTGGATGATGGAACTACGTTGTTGGGGTCCGAGAACGACTGTGTAATTTTATAAGTGAACATTGTTTTGGGACATTCCTGAAAGGGAGCGGAAGCTAAGCTTATAGGGAAGATGGAAAATCTCACATAAATGAATAGAAACTCCAGAAAATTTTATTTCTTTCAACCGATACGGTATCAAAGGGCTTACAATGCTTTATATAGCGAAAACATCCATTCATTGTATCCAAACATCCTAGAATACTTTGTCAAAACCTAAGAGCAATGCACTAAAAAGCAAAAACCTTGAAATTAATTTTCTCTATATCATCTATTTCACCAAACTGTCCCAACAATAACTTAAATTTAACATATTAACTGCATCTTCTATCATCAGATACCAATCTCTCAACCCTTCAAATGTTATATGGTTCCTCTTTAGTAGAGTTNTATCATCTATTTCACCAAACTGTCCCAATAATAACTTAAATTTAACATATTAACTGCATCTTCTATCATCAGATACCAATCTCTCATATATGGTTCCTCTTTAGTAGAGTTTTTGTTAGGCAGGTCGTTTTTGGTGCAGTTTAGCAATATGGTAACCACTTGTAAAAAGTAATCCCCAGAATTTTAGAAAATGACCTTACATCCACATTTCCATCGTTAGTATTCTCAAGCCACCATATCCTTCGGAGTGTTCTGTTGGTTTTTGCTAGCAAGCATACAGTCAAGTGCCCTACGTGCATTTTGTGTGCTTCGTGCCCTATGTGCATTTTATGTGCTTGTACACAATCAAGATACAGGCACGGTGTCACTGGTCCTCAATCCCAAAAAGATGTGATTAAGTACTTATGTATATAATGATGTAGTAACAAGTATGCATGAAATATAATGTTTTTCTTATATACCCATGATTACATAGTTATTTTAATAATTTTAGAGGAGTATTCTAGGAAATACTTTTTAACACTGCTCTCATTAAATCCAAACTTATTTTTAAGTAGAAACGGAATGCATCAATTTAATACTATCAGTCTAACATGTCTTGTATTCAAACATAAACATTGACCTTGCATAAAGTTCCATAATTCAGCTAATAGAAATACATCATCAATCCTTAGGATGAAGATTACGCCTCGTATAAATCATAAGATGCATTCAAATCCAAATAAACTCGCTGAAGAGTAAATGATCAAACGTAACATGAAACAACTCAAGTTTAACCCAGCAAGGAAAATACAGATAAAAAGCATTGCCAAAAAAGTAAATGCTAACTTTAATTTGTTTGGTTGTGTTTCCAGTGTGATTGACAGTTTCGAGATATTTAGTCACTGTCGGCTTCGTATAGAACTTTCTTCCTGTTGATGGCTCAGTATATACCTGCAATTGTGACAAAGTACAATATCATTAGAACTTGGACCGTCATGTAAATCTAACTAAAAATGGACATTAATTTCCGTTGATTGGTGAAAGATTTAGAGATACAGGAGATCCTATTCAGAAAGAAGAAACTTCAATGTTAGAAATGACAGATTGTCATTTATGGAACAGGCCATTGGCTTTCTAAATTCCATATCTGGTAAATAACTAAGTCTGTTGCAAATCAATGTCTAAAAAATAAAAATATTAAGCAGTATAAAAAGGTGCCTTTGTATGCCCATTAGATCATGATATCTGCAAACTTCATGGTACTTGTTTCAGAAACCATTAATGTTTTTCATGATGTGGAATTATTGCACACAATGATGTAGTAGTATAGAAACTACTTCATCTGTTTTCAATAGCTTGGTCTGATTGGCACAACATCTTGTGTCAATTCTTGACACTAACAAATTTCTAACTGCACCGTCAACAACCTCACTCACTCACCCCAATTCACTACTACTTAGTACCTGCTATGTAAACACCGTCATGGACCATGATCATTACCCAATCCCCCCATTGGAGACAATTTGTATAAATATATATGTCCTCTTTTAAGAGCTTAATCTTTGAGATGATTTAAAGTTACATTTATTTAAATTTTTGTTTCAAACAAGTTTGAATATGTTAATTTTCTTATAAATAAAGAAAGTTAATTAGCCCATGTTTGGTGGCCTTATTTTCAAAAACATTGTTTTGAATAGTGAATTTTTTGAGAATTCATGGTTAAAAAGTAAAGAAAAGTTTTGGGTTCATGTGTAGAATATTTTATTGTGTGAATGTGTGATTGAAAATAAATAGGAGAAAAAAGAGTTGAAAAAATGAGAAACAAATATTGACTTATATTGACACTAAGATATGAGTTACTTCTAAAATAAGTAACATATTTTTTCTCAACTTTCACCAACCAAACTTGTTTCAAAACTTCAACCACTAATCCTAGATTTATCCTAGATTTAAGTTCCTAATATAGACCACCACCACCGTCACCCTACTTCAGTCCCAAAACAACAAAAAATACATTCACCATCAATCCTGGACAACCACCTCCAGTATCACTTGAGCACCACCTACACCTAAATAACCTCCAAAAACCCGTAAGAGAGAGAAGAAAAGTACAGCACAAACCTCATCCTTCTAGACCTGAATTTTAGTTCCACCACTACTCCCAACTTCAAACAATTAAATCCAATTAAATATAAGATCCTTAGCAAAAGAATTCACTTAACAAAATAAGCTGACAAATATGATGATCCAACAGTTTAATCACCTAAATGAAAAGAAAAAAAATAAAGAAAGAATGAATAGACACTGATCATTAAGATGGAGGATGATAATGAGCTGTAGAGATGGTGACAATGCTCATCCATAGTAGCACGAATCCAATGTGGTTCCAAGGAGAGGAACTAAAGAAATTAGATGATGGAACTCTATTATTGGGGTTGGGGTCCGAGAACGAATGTGTATATTTATAACTGAACATTGTTTTGTGTTAGGCTGTGATGCCAGGTCAGTCCAACATTAAGCAATGATGATAAGGCCTTTTGGCCCAGACAAGTTAACAATTGCCCAATAACCTTATTGAGACAGCCCACAACCGAAGCCCAAAACCAACCGGATAACCCGAATTCTCAAGACACGCTTTTAGTGTTGTTTGAATGGAGAGTGTCATTTACTTGGGTACGTTGGATTCATTTCTGATGAATGGTTGGTGCTGCGAGTATAAATGATTCTTGTTGCCTTGCGGGGATTAGATTATATTATTTGTTGAGGCACCTCTTGGTCTAGAATATTCCGTGTGGGACCCTTCTTCGTTCTCTCTTTCTGTCATCTTCTACTTCTATGTAGTAGAATCCAACTGAATGAAAAATAAAGACCGTGTGATCTCTTGGTGAGTAAATCATTTGGTGTGGTGTGAGTTCTACTTGCCATTGAAGTAACTCGACTTGCGTTTGGTTCTGGTAAGGGTTTGGGTTTGTCCGGTGCTTCTTTGATGACACATAAGGGTACAATGGACTAAGCCTAAGATTTGTGAAATCTAGATGTCGGTTGGTTCGATTAAGGTTGTTTTTGGTGTATTTATTTCTATCGTATTTGTGCATTTGGCAATTTGTATAAATAGTGGTACATAACGAGGCTTCGATCGAGTTTCTGTCACTAGAAAACTAATTTTCGGGCGACAAACTTCGATCGATTTGAAATCTGTCAAAACCCTAGGTCATATTTTTCTAGATCTGGTGGTTTTTGGTGTGGATCTTGGTACTAATAACACGATTTGAAAGGGAAACGTTGGTTTTTGTGTGCTTCTTGAGGTGAAATCCTAGATTTGGGTTTCAAGTGTGAAACCTAAACTTATTTGATACTTCTCTGTGATATCTGGTAAGGAAAACGTTTAGGTGGTTACATTAAAGGACCACCATTCTAGTTTGCATCTTTCTAACCCTAACTCGGTATTTCTTGTTTTCAAATAGATATTTTCTTGGAATTTTTTTTGTCATAATAACGGTGTTTAATTTAGTATTAGCTATCTTACCCTTTATTCTTGTGTAATTTTTGGTCTCTGAGTTATTATCAAATACGTGCTCGAGTTGAGCCTTGACATGAGAACTTGAGTCTCAAAAATTTTTGGTGAACTTGGGTATTGGTTTGGTTTGGTTCTAACCTGCTCATATAACTTGTGCATCACTCGTGTTCTATTAGTTCATGTGATTTTACTATTTTCTTATATAATAACTCGAAAGTTCCTGTTCTTGAATTTGGTTTTTTTTTTTTTTTTTTTTTAAGATTTTCTGCCATGATCATTGAAATTCCCCTAATTGTAGTCACCGTTATATTCTTTTTCTATTTTTTTTCTAGAAAAACCTTTTAACTCAGTTTTTTAAGAACGAGAAACAATGAGATACAAAGATAACGACCACTTTTGAACTTAGTATCTTTAATGGAAAAGTGGATTTCTCCATCTGGTAAGGGTAGTTAGTCCCTCAGTTGTTCGGACTCGGGTACGAATACGTATTTAAGTGTCGAATCTTTTATTTTTTAAAATGGAGGATATAGGGACATCACCAAAAAAGTCCAAATTTTGGACACGGGTACATGAATATATCTTTGAAACTTCAATTAATTTTTTTCCCCAAATACTTCATATGTAAAATTAATCAAAAATATTATTTGATTATTTCTATTTTGTCAAGTGTTGAAAAAATATTAATTTCAAAAAATGCTCTATTAAATTGTTCTAAAAAATTTATGTATGTTGATTTTATAATTTCTGTCAATCATTTTGGCCAAAGAAAAATCATGTTTTAAATTATTTTAAAATTTTGTAATAACGTTAATCATAATATTTTTTTAAACTAAAATAATCTTATTTTAGATCAAAAGAACCAAAAGCATAATTATAAATAATAAACATCATGTAATTTGCTCAACCAATAAGATTGTAAAATTTGAAGAAAAAGATAAATAAACCCAACCAATAAGGCATGTAAATATCAGTGTTCTAAAATGCGTAATACGTTGCGACGCATCGAGGTCGAGAATCAAGAATCACAAGTTTAAGCGTGTCAATGCGTAGAATAGGCGTCATAATGTGTTTCGTACATTTAATATTATT
>CAIGRS010101096.1:0-20856 GCA_903798395.1 Fraxinus floribunda | reverse complement strand
TTTGAAAATATGTGACCAGTGAAATTTAATTTTTGTTTGAATTTGTGACCAATAAAATGATCAATTAAAAATCAGTGACCTACAAACTGTGACCCACAAATTTGAAAATATGTGACCTGTGACGTTTAATTTTTTTGATCTGTGACCAATAAAATGATCAATTAAAAATCCATGACCTATAAATTGTGACCCACAAATTTGAAAATATGTGACCCGTGACGTTTAATTTTTTTGATCTGTGACCAATAAAATGATCAATTAAAAATCTGTGACATAAATTTTTTCATCTATGACCTCAAAATAATCTGTGACCTTGGAATCGGAGCAGTCACTGGTCACCGAAAAATAGTCGTCGGAATTAAGCGTGGTCGGAGAACGGTCGTCGGAGTAGTTGCCGGAGCAGTGGTGTGGGTGGGGTGTGTTAATTATATTATATTACAATTAAATATTTAATTTAACATAATTGTAAAATATAATTAATTTATTAATTAATGAAAAACATGATTTTTGCAATTCTAAAATTTGGAACCTGATTAAATATAATTAATTAATTCAAAAAATACCTGATTTTTGTAATTTTAAACTTTGGGATCTGATTTTTGATTTTGATAAAGTAAATGCATGATCCATGAATTTTTCCCTTGTTTTAAATACAAGAAAGATTCGAGTAAATTGAAATATTATGATCAATTAGGAGATTGAGAATGGAACGATAGTTCTTGGAGAAGAGTGCATTAAGTTAATTTTATGTCCTCATCGACACTATCATCGTAAACATGGTTTTAACTATCTTATAAAATAGAAAATATTCGAACTGTCTTGAAAAATAATTCAACTAACTCGTGAAAGGAATCTTGTCTTGAAAGCTTTCAAAATTTATCTCTAAAGTTGTATTTTATGAAAAAATGAATTTAAGAGCATTTTCGTTTCATTCAAAAGAGATAATTTTGTTATTTTTCAAATTTAAAAAAAGAAAAAAGCGATCATTTTCTAAGAAGGACGTGCTACTAGACATATAATATATATCATTATTTCCCTTTATTTTTCTGGATTTAAAAAGGTTGACTTGATCGTCAAACATGATATTTTTTACTTGGATTATTATTCTTGATCAGGTTGCCAAATGACGTCCTATTTGAACATGATAAGAGTCTGTTTGATAGAGATTAAAATCAGATTAAAATTAAAAAATTAATCGTTATTGTTGACTTTAGTAGACGAATGAGACCCAACAACGATCATATTTTGAATTTTAATTATTATCAAACATGTTCTAAATGTGGCCTTGTTCAAATGGCATGGCTCTTTGCTTTTATGGATTTAAAATGGCTGACTTGATCAGCATACGAGCTGTTTTTCATTTTTTTTATTAAATTAAATTTGGAATGATCTAGAATATAAATGAAAAATAAAGAATTAATGTAACGTATTTTGTTTACGTGGACAGCAGACAGCTACTAAAACCTCCCCAAACCCCCCATAAAGATCGAACTTTCGGTCATATACTTGCCAAAAAGTCTCTCGGAGAGCGTCATAAAATGAGGAGATTTAGCTCACTCGCCGCCCTATGCCGCGTAGCCGCCTCACCGGCGGCTTTGGAAAATCCCATCCATAACCAACATCGATTCTTCCAGGCGGCTCTGTTTAGTACTAACAGCAATAACTACTCGGCGAGGTCTTACTGGTTCTCGTACGACAAGGTCACCCCTCAATCAGCTCGTAAAGCTTTTGCCGGGACCATGCTGTTCTCGGTCGCAGCCACGACCCTCGCTGAAGAGGTCCATGCGAAAGAGCACGTGCAGTCGAAATATCGCCCTAACGACGTCGTTCTCTATCAGTACGAAGCTTGCCCTTTTTGTAACAAGGTTAAAGGTAATGGTGATATTTTTTACAATTATTTTTATCATCGTATTCACCTTGACTTTTGGATTTATACATTTGATATGAATTGTAGCTCTAGTTTTTTTTTTTTTAATTGTGTGGGGATTGATGTAGTTCAATAATATTTTCTATCCTCAATCTGACTCTCTGCGATTGGCTTTTTTTTATCAGTTATAGTAAATTATTACGATATTTATTTTCATATCTATAATATCTTTCATATTCATCTTCAATTTTAGTGAAATATAATTTGAAGTGAATTATATTTGTAGTTATTTATTGTGATTTATTTGTATGAGGGTTGTTGTGGTTATGTGATAATTTTTTATTCTCAATCTGCTTCTTCGTGATTGGTATTGTATCTTCCACAGAAGTGATTTTTTCTTTCTTTTTCTTTTTTTCCCTCTCTCTCTCGTGGAATTTAAGCGCAGAACATCAGGATTGTGCTTATACATTTTGTTTATGTTTTACTCTTGTATTACTAGTAACTTTGTTCTTCTATAAATATATTAATTGTTTGTCTTAAATCGTGACAGCTCTTTATTCGGAATATAGCATGTTTTCATGTTGTGACCTATTTCCATTTCTGTGGATTAACTTTAGAAAAAGGTTTAGTTGAAGTACACCTTAACAATTTAAAGGTAAAAAAATTCTTTACTTGATCATAGTTTGGCATATTTGGAAGTTAACTGGGTTCTGTTGGTTCCTTCTCTTGCTTGGCTTCTAAGATTACATTCAAAGGAGGCTGTAAAATGCAAGACAAATCTAGCTTATACTCATTTTGCAGTTATCAATGGGATTGGACAAATTTTAGGTTAAAAATTTTAATTTTACAATTATCAACGCCTGCATAGAATTTTTTTATTGGATTATATTTCATCATCTGGTTTTTCGTTAAATTCCCTGTCATGGACCTCAAATTTATGATGGATGCTCTTTTCCAGCATTCCTGGATTATTATGATATTCCATACAAAGTTGTGGAGGTCAACCCCATCAGCAAAAAGGAAATCAAATGGTCTGATTACAAAAAAGTGCCTATATTGATGGTTGATGGTGATCAAATGGTGGACTCTTCAGGTAGTCATTGTGTTACAATTTACCATTTCCAATGTTTCTTGATGATATAAAGATACAGTGTAGTGGATAAATTAGATAAATGTGATGATATAAGCATGATGTTTTTTATTTCTTTTCTGGGTTTAGTCAATTTTGTAACTTTTTCCACACGTTCTGAGTAGATATAATTGATAAATTGGCCAAAAAGATTCGTCCTGATGTTCAACTGGAAGATGATGAAGAGAAGAAGTGGCGTGGGTATGCATTTATGACTTCTGTTCTCTCTCTTGTTAGAACTTGCTGCTACTGTTGTATTTTTTTTTTTTTTTTTGCCATATTACTTGATGTTGGTCAACTTTTGGAATGAACCACATATACACTTGTTAAAACTTTTGTGTGTGGTCTTTCGTTCATTACTCTTCAACAGTGTCTAGTAAAACAATATTTCAGTGCTTCGTTTGTTTTATCATCCAGCATCCTATCATTCCCAAGTTGTCAGCATCCTGAAAAGTTGTTTAACTTGTTCTTTTTGTCCTTACCTCTTTCGATGAACACTAATTACCCCAAAAATGAGATTTCATGGTACATAACCATAGTTTGTGAATCTGGATTTAATATTACTGGATATTATATGCATGGTTTGAGACAGTGAAGTCTGTATCTAATTATTGCAGGTGGGTGGACAGTCACTTGGTGCATATTTTATCACCAAATATTTATCGAAGTACTTCCGAAGCACTTGAGTCATTTGACTACATAACCAGTCATGGTAATGTTATCGTTATGATATCTCAAATTGATCTTAGACTGAAAATCCAGCTAAATTTTATATGAATGCATGTGCAAATTAAATTATTGATCACTGCATGAGCATTCCTGTACATGCGTCACACTCATAAAGAGATAAAAAGTATAATCACCAAAAGAAAAGAAAAGTAAAAAAGTCTTTGGTGCCTCCTACATTTATGTAAGCTAAAAATGGAGTCTATAAAAATTATTTTAATTGTGAAATTATAACTACAATCAAATTTATGCACATTAAACTGGTTCACATTTATGTATAGGCACAATGGTAGAAAGGGCAATGACGACTAATTACTTTTTTTGTCTTTTTTTGTTCTTCCTCTTCCAAGATGGAGTATTTAACCCACCTTGATTGTCTTGGTTCAAAGTTTTAATATATGCTTAGTAGTAATTGAATGATAGTTTACTTGGAACTGTATTATGGAATTTGTGAAGTTGACAGTTGATAATTTATGCTGATTACAGGTGTTAAATAGTATCTATTTACGTGTTTTTGGTTGGGTGCAAGCATGTATTATCATATACTTGATTATATTCCTTTCGGCAAATGAATATCAGCCTACCTTTTTACACACAAACACACACCCTTTTCGCTATTCCTTTGATTCCATTGTTACATCTAGTAAAGATCCAATTAAACAGAGTTTCTTTAGTTCTACTCAAGACATCTATTAATTAATGATTTCCTAACATAAATTTAACGAAATAAGTTCTATTGAGGAAGTGGTGCTCCAAGGACCTTCAACTTAAGTTTGACAGTCTCTCATATGTGTCTTTTTTTCACTTTTACCTTTTCTTGGATGAGTTGTATACATATTCTGGAAACTATATGGGGGTCAAAATCCATTGATGCTAAATTGCCATGTAGTTTCTTTCCACTTTATTCCTTGGCTGTGTTTTTTTAGCTCAAATCTTAATTGTAATGTGCGCACACTGCAAATGTGTTTTTTGAGATGTTTGTTGAGGTTTGTGGATCATTGACGGGTCAACTTGCTGTTTTGGAGAGGCATACACTAAGTTCTCTTAACAACAATATTTAGCTGTGAACTTTGAAGTGGCTGCATTGGCTGTGCCTCCTCCCTCACTTGTTCTTTTATTGAACTCTTATTATATGTTTGTGACTAATTGCAGGTAATTTCAGTTTTACTGAGAGATTAACCGCAAAGTATGCAGGAGCTATGGCCATGTATTTTGTATCTAAGAAATTGAAGAAAAAGTATAATATTACCGATGAACGTGCATCATTATATGAAGCTGCTGAAACATGGGTATCAGCTCTCAAGGGTCGAGAATTTCTAGGTTTGTTCAATTCCTTTTGGTGCAGTATCTTGCTTAAGCTGAAAGTTTGCAAATGCATGGTTGGCTAACCTTAAAAAGTTTACATATCTAAACTAACTAATCTTTTTATTGGTCAAAGTCAGAAACAAGTTCCTTAATGCCTACTTGTCTTTCCCATCCCTTCACCAGGTGGTGCCAAACCTAATTTAGGTGACCTTGCTGTCTATGGTGTTTTGAGACCCATTCGCTACCTCAAGTCAGGTAGAGACATGGTAGAGCATACGAGGATTGGTGATTGGTATACTCGAATGGAAAATGCTGTTGGGGTATCTTCCCGAACCCCAGCATAGTTTGAATAATTTGTGCAAGTTTTGATTAGTTTTTGAGTAGGACCCGAGCCTGGAAATTTTATGCCTAGTATTATCAGCTGTAGTTAAAGTGAGTATGCAGTTTTGATAAGCCTTCACGGTGAGATGCTACAATAAACTTTCCAAAGCAATTGGGAGGCAAAATACTATTTTGACGTACAAATTGTTTATTACATTATTGAGTTCCAAGTTGCTACATTATTTCTGAGCTGTATTTTGAGTGTAAATAATAAAGCCTCTCGACTTCTCATGTCGAATTATGGTAACAGAACTGCTGGCATTGGGTTTGAAGCTGCTTCCTCCATTAAATAAAATCTTGGATTGTTATTATATCTAGTTTCCTAGTAATTTGTACTGCAATTATATTGGTTTAAAGTTGGATTTATTCTTTGGTTTGCTTAGTATTTGTTGAGTAGCATAATCCACAAGTATTTGTGTGGAATGGACCAGCCTATTTGCTCCTGCATTTCATGTGAGTTTTTCTATTTGAATTTACTCGTGTCATCATGATACCATGTGATATATTTTTGTACCTAAGATAGAAAATAATTGAAAAAGAAAAGAATCACCTGCCCATTCCCCCAATCTGGTCCCTTCTCAATCGTGCAAATATTGGTTGTACCTTTAATCTTTTTATAGTTAAACTAATTAAAGTGGGTATGCCCTCACAGATTTCAACAATGCATGTGTGATTGTTCCTCGCTTCCTACTTTTATAAATAACGCCAAGAATGTTAAACTGATTTGAATACAAAGTAAAAGACTCAAGTTGGAACTGAATGATTTTATTCATTGACTGAGGAGAATATAAATAGCAGTACAAAACAAACTATTCAGAAAAATCTGGAATCTTAGCCCATATTTGAAACCCATTTTGAGGAGAATAGAAATTTTGAAGTAGTGATTGATGTAAGAATGTGTGGTGGAAATGTGATGAAATTTTTTTTATTTGTGTGTAATATTATTTTATTAGGAGAATGTGTGGTTGAAATGAAGAATGAGAATGAGAAATTAATGAGTGTCAAACGGGGCTTAATCTCTTAATTAAACAAACTCATCTACTATTGGGATACTCCTAAAGACCAGGTAACTCCTATTACTGAGACTTATTGGCAACAAACAGTAAATAATTTAAATACTAATTAACTAATTAACATATCCCCCCTTAAATTGATATCCTAAATTTATTTTTAAGTATTAGTTTACACAGAAAGCTCCAGCACCCTTCATCTGCTCCATTGCTGACCACTTCTTTCCTTGAACACACACTTATTAGTCTTCAGAGTTTTACAAACACAGCTGACCTAAGAGGCTTGGTTAGTATGTCTGCAAATTGATCTTCAGTTCTACAATGCACCATATCAATCACACCATCCTTGCATAGATCACGCAAGAAGTGATATCTAACATCTATATGCTTGCTTCTTCCATGAAAGACCAGATTCCTTGAGAGCTTGATTGCAGATATGTTGCAATAAATCGATGTTGGACCTTGTTGCTCATAACTCAGCTCCTCAAGTAACTTCCTAAGCCAAATGGCCTGACTAGCACAAGTTGTTGCTACTACAAATCTAGCCTCAGTAGTTGATAAAGCCACACTTGGCTGTTTCTTTGAAGCCCATGAAAATAGTCCTGACCCCATCAAAAAAACATAAGCAGACATGCTTCTTCTATCACTAACATCACTAGCATAATCACTATCTGTGAATCCAACAAGCTCTTGACTTTTCTCTCCTCTTATAAAGAACACCATAATCAAGAGCCTGTTTGGTAGAGATTAAAATTGGATTAAAATTGAAAAAGTAGTCGTTATTGTTGACTTTTATTAGACGAGTGAGACCCAATAACGATTATATTTTCAATTTTAATGGGATTTTAAGCACGATCGAACACGCTCTAATTCCCTATTTGACAATCATTAAAATGTGNAATGCTAGTGCATTTTATTAATATTCTCAAAATTGAAAAACAAAATAAACTCTAGGAATAATATTGTACAAGTCAACAGAAAATCAGTATTGTGAAATATTTAGAGGGTGTGTGGTAGAGATTAAAATCAGATTAAAATTGAAAATATAGCCGTTATTGTTGACTTTTATTAGACGGATGGGACCCAATAACGACCATATTTTCAATTTTAATTGTTGCCAAACAGGCTCCAAACGTACCTTTTACATAGCGCAAAATTCTTTTTGTAGTAGAGAGATGTTCTGTAGGATATTCCATAAACCTGCTAATGAGACTTACTGAAAGCGTGATATCGGGTCTTGTGGCTATAAGATACATCATACTTCCAACAAGTTGCTTAAAGAACGTGTTGTCAACTTTCTTGCCATTAGGATCCATAGTCAACTTCAGTCCTGGTTCTGCTGGGATTGCAACTGCATTACACTCCTTCATCTCAAATTTCTCCAAAACCTCTAGAGCATACTTTCTTTGTGTGATGAAAATTCCAGCTGATGATTGTAGGACTTCTATACTAAGAAAATAGTGCAATCTTCCCAAATCAGTCATCTCGAACTCAACCATCATAGAAGTCTTGAATTCAACAAACATCTCTTCGTCATTGTCTGTGTAGATAAGGTCGTCTACATACAAGCAGACCACCAAAAATTTTCCTGCAGTTCCAGCTTTAATGTAGAGAGTATGCTCATATGGACACCTATGAAAATCAGCATTAGAAAAATAGGTATCTATACGTCTATGCCAAGCACGTGGTGCTTGTTTTAGACCGTATAGAGCTTTCTTTAACCTGTATACCTTCTTCTCACTTCTTTTTTTCACATAACCAAGGGGCTGATCAATGTATACCTGCTCTTGAAGATCTCCATGTAGGAAGGTCGATTTAACATCAAGTTGATAAATAGACCACAAGTGTTGAGCAGCCATTGAAATCACAAGTCGAATGGTGTCCATTCTAGCCATTGGAGCAAACACTTCCTTGTAATCTACTCCAAACTTCTGCTTGTACCCCTTAGCAACTAGTCGTGCCTTATGTTTGTCCACAGTTCCTTTCTCATTGAACTTAGTCTTGTACACCCATTTCACACCGATTGCTTTCTGCCCCTTTGGAAGATCAGTCAACTCCCAGGTATTGTTCCTCTCTATGGCTTCAATTTCTAAGTCCATAGCTTTCTGCGACTTAGCCTCCTTTACTGCCTCTTCATATGTTATGGGATCACAATTAGTGAATAAGGCAAAATGAGCGGTAGTATCATCATAAGACAGCTCACCTCCACTTTCATAGTCAATCATCCAAGCAGGTCTCTTTTGATTTCTTTGAGATCGTGAGCTTGGAGTTGTTGTTTGAGCTTCGTGTATTGGTTGCTCATGAGTCATATCCTCGTTAGGAGGGATTTGTTGCTGTAGTCCTTCAATAGGATTGATTTTGCAGCTGCACTCCTGTTTGTTCTTCATCAAAACTTACAGGAACTTCTTGTTGCTCCATTCCATTCCATTCCATTCCCATGAGCTTTCTTCATCAAATAAGACATCACGACTAATTATGATTTTCTTGGTAATGGGATTGAATAACCTGTATGCCTTAGATTCTTCACTCACTCCAAGGAAGATGCATTTCATCCCTCTGTCATCTAGCTTTTTTATCTTCTGGTCTGGAATGTGGGCGTATGCAATGCACCCAAAAATTCTGAAATGATCAACAACAGGTTTCTTTTCACTCCATGCCTCTTCTGGTGTCATGTCCTTCATAGCAAGGGTAGGACTCCTATTTAGCACATGAATGCTCCAATTAACTGCTTCTGGCCAGAAACTCTTTGGGACACTCTTCCTTGCTAACATACTTTGCACCATATTCAAGATTGTGCGATTTTTCCTCTCCGCTACACCATTCTGTTGTGGTGAATATGCTGCTATAAGTTGCCTGCGAATCCCATTGTGCGAAGAATTTTAATTGCCTTCCCCATAGATTTCTCAACTAAAGTTTTAAAAATTTTAAACATAACAAGGGCCTCACATTTTTCTTTCAAGAAGTAAATCCATGTCTTTCTGCTATAGTCATCGATGAAAGTAATAAAGTACCTCTTTCCACCATTTGATACTAGATTAATTGGCCCACAAATGTCGGAATGAATCAGATGTAATACTTCTTTAGCCGTCCATGCATTTCCTTGGTGAAAGGGATGACGATGCTGCTTTCCTACAAGACATTCTTCACAAGTGCTTGATGGACAGATAATTTGAGGAAGTCCTATCACCATGTTTTTCTACTGCAAAGTTTTCAGGCCATTGAAATTCAGGTGACCGTAACGGTAGTGCGACAGCCAAGTAGCATCTTGAATTCTTGAAGAGAGACATGTCTGCATATCATCTCCAAGATGTAATAGGAATAGTCGGTTGGCCGTCATATTTACTTGTGCAATCAGACCCTTATTTGGATGACGAATTTGACAGCACCCTCATTGAATAGTAATTGCAAACTCCCTTTCTTGCAATTGCCCCATGCTTATCAAATTGCTCGTTAGCTCTGGAACATAAAATACATCACATATTTTGATGATGTGATCAACAACTTTCAACTTGATATCTTCCCTTCCCTTAAATGATAGTCTAGAGTTATCTCCAAGCTTCACAGATTCATTAAATGACTGATCCAAATCAGAAAATAAAGACTTGTTACCGCACATATGGTTGCTGCAACCAGAATCCAGGTACTACAAGTTTGCCTTTGTCTCCGTATCATGATAGGCCATCAGCAACATTTCTTCTTCTTTTTCTACTTTTTCTTCGTTCTCAGCAAAGTAGGACTTGGCACCTTTGTCATAGCGCAAATTGGCAGTGCATTCAGATTGAAAATGACCATACTCGTGGCAGCGGTGGCACTCAATGTTGGATTTGTCGAATCCTCCTCTACCTTTGCCATTGCCATCTCGGTTGCTTCTGCCTCCTCTTTCTCTCCATGCACCTCGACCACGACCTCTGCCTCCTTCAAGTGTCACCTTTAAGGACTGCTCTTCACCATTATGCCTCTTAAACTTCTGTTCATGAACTATTAATGAGCTTTGTAGCTCATCAACAGTGAGAGAATCAATATCCTTTTTTGACTCCTCTATGGAGCAAACGATATAATTGAATTTCTCTGTGAGAGTACGCAAAATTTTCTCCACAATCTTCACATCCTGCATATTCTCTCCATAGTTCCGCATATCATTGGCCACCAGCATCACTCTTGAGAAGTTATCTGTAATTGACTCGCCAACCTTCATCTCCAAGACCTCAAACTCTCTGCGAAGTGCTTGGAGTTGAGCACATTGAACTCTTACATTCCCTTGATACTTCTTTTTCATTTGAGTCCCACAGTTGCTTGGATGTATCCTTCTGGAGAATGGTCTTCAAGATTGATTTGTCGATTGACTGAAAGAGGTAATTCTTTACCTTTAAGTCTTTCAGTTTCAGTTCCTCCAATGTTTTCGTTTGTGCCGCAGTCATCGTCTCTTCAGCAGCAGGCTAAGTGTATCCAGTTTCAATGAGACCCCAGTATTCCTTCGACCTCAGAAGGTTCTCCATTAGCATGCTCCAATGGTCGTGGTCGCCATCGAATTTAGGAATGCTGGGCTGTGTGAAACTGCTTCCTTCAGTTGCCATCTTACAATCACTCTTTTCTCACTTGTTAGGATACTGTGGTTCCTATAATTAGGCCCCCTTTGCGCTTGCTCTGATACCAAATGTTAAACTGATTTGAATAAAGTAAAAGACTCAAGTTGGAATTGAATGATTTTATTCATTGACTGAGGAGAATATAAATAGCACTGAATGATTTTATTCATTGACCGAGGAGAATATAAATAGCAATACAAAAAACTACTCAGAAAAATCTGGAATCTTAATCTCTTAATTAAACAAACGCATCTACTAATGAGATACTCCTAAAGACCAGGTAATTCCTATTACTGAGACTTATTGGCAACAAACAGTAAATAATTAAAATACTAATTAACTAATTAACAAAGAATACTATGAGACCAAGGTATTTTGAGGAGAAATAAAATAAAATTTCTTTTGTATTTTTAGAGATGGAAGATGCTTAATGTTTGGCATGGATTTCACAGGGGAAA
The DNA here is from genome assembly GCA_903798395.1 of Fraxinus floribunda. Lineage (NCBI taxonomy): Eukaryota > Viridiplantae > Streptophyta > Magnoliopsida > Lamiales > Oleaceae > Fraxinus > Fraxinus floribunda. The sequence continues at coordinate 9,394 of CAIGRS010101096.1, read as the reverse complement.
AAAAGAGTACTTTTTGAGAAAATAAGTAAAGATTTGGTTCTTATCAAAGTGAATTAAAAGAAACATGCTACGGTACAGTCTTAATTATTGCAAGAAACATGTTACATGTGCAGTTATTAGTGAGTTGTAATTTTTACAAGTGAAAATTACTTAATTCCCTACTTTTCAAGATCTATTTTTCAAAATCAGATTTCAAGTTTTAATTTTCAAAAATCAGATATTTTTAATTAGATACAAATTATATTTTAATTTCATCCCAATTAATTTAAAAAACATAAACCTTAATTAATTTCACTTTTTATCTCCCTCTACATTTCTCCAGTCTCCCTCTACAAACCCTCCTCTCTCATTCCCGTCACCACCACAATCTCTCTCTATCGTCGTTCTCTCTCTCTCTCTCTCTCCACTATATCGACGTCGCTACAGCGGAAGATCGACAGGGGTGTGGCGATGGGTGCGATGTTGGGTGTGGTGATCGCTACAGCGGCGATCGACAGCCAAATCCACTACCTTCATTCTCTCTCCCCTCTACTACATCGACGTGTGGTGTTGGGTGCGACGATAGAGGTGTTGGGTGCGATCGACAGCCAAATCCATTAACACTGTCGCTACAGAGGAGTGCGGTGATGGCGGTGGATTTTGTTGTGGCGACGGCGGCGAGGGTAAGGTGTTGGTATGGTTTTTTATTAACAGTGAATGGATGTTGGTTGGAAATGGTGGTTGTGGTGGTGGTGGAGATGGTGGGGTGGCGACGACAGCAGTGTAGTGATGGCTTTTGTGGCCGGGTCAACTGCGGTGGTCGTTCTTTTTGGTGTCTGTGACCTAGCTATTGAATTGTGATTTTAAAATTTGTGACTAAAAATATATGGGAAAAATTGTGACCATGTTCGTGTGACCTTTGATGACTAAAAATATAATCTTGTGGTGGTGTTGACGATGTTTTGTGTTGTGATGTGACCTATGCTGTGACCATTTGAAAATAACCCGTGACTATTAACAAAAATGTGACACGTGAGCCTTATCATGTTATCAATAATTATAAACAAACAATCATGCGTTGTGACTTGTGACTTATGACTTGTGACCTGGGCTGTGATCATACAATAGGTAAGCTGTGACTAGAGTTGTCGTCGGAATATTCGCCGGAGTTGGAACAATTGTCGGAATTGAAACAGTCGCCGGAATAAATCGACGGCGGAACGGTCACCGGAATAGTAGCGGAATCGGAGTAGTCGTCGGAGCGGTCGTCGGAATATCACCGGAGCGGTCGTCAGAGCAGTGGGGTGGTGGAGGTGGGGGTGGTTTGTGTGTGTGTGTGTGTGTAGGTCAAAATATCTGATTTTTGAAATGTGAAATATAAATATATATGTGTATGTATAGGTTAAAAATCTGATTTTTGAAACCTAAAAGATGTTTTGTTATTTTTGAAATAGTGTATAGTAAAAGTAAGAGAAATGAATTTTTCCCTTTTTACAATCCACTCATATTACTAATGTGAGTGGGTTAATGACTATGAATTTGTTCTTATTACAATGTAACTGACAAAATAATTTAAGTTAAAGAAAGTTTAAACTACTTTTTAAGTGCAACTATACATGATAGTATATAGTTTTTCATTTGCTTGTTCGATGAAATATATATAAGAAAAAGGAGGTCGGAGGAGCGTACAAGGAATCTCCATAGAAAAAAGATTTGGATGGAAGCTTGCAAAAAATTAGTTTAATATGAAGAAATCATTTCCCTAAATGGTGTGTTGGAACTGTCGAAATAAAATTATCTTCGAATCGACCTCAAGCCACATGAACCTTCACACGTTGACTTGAACTTGAAAGACAGGCAAGAAGAATGTCGCCAAGGTTTGAGGACGATTATTATCCTATAGTTGGCCCTTTTTCATATATGAAAATTAAGTTAGTGTGAAGTTTTTCTCTTATTTCAACAGATCGTAGCTTATAATCTTGTAATATTTGGTGTGAAACACTGTTTAAAAAGTTGTAATTACTAGTCCATTAACACAATCTTGAGACTGCATTTTGTCAATAATCAATTAATTCTATTTTAATTATTTTTCAAAATAAGTATTTGTTAATTTGACTTTGTTTTGAAGTCGTCCATAAGTAGGGCTGTAACTGGATCGGATATGGATTGGATCTGCCTATATTTGATCCGATTCAATAAGTATAATTATTCGATTTATCCGATAATCCAACGGATATTTAATTGTTAAATCTATATCTGTTTTGTTACGTTATCGAATATCCGATTCGAAATGAGATAAATTAGGGGAAAAATAATGTTGGAATCAACTTATATTTATTTTTTTCCAATTTTTCTAATTTTTAAATGGATTTAATAATTATAATTTTTTAATTTTTTCATGTTTTGAATTTGATGACTTTTTTATTCTAAAATTATTTATTTTAGTAACAAATAACATGTCATAAAAATATTTTACCGATTCAATTATTTATAACAAATCAAATCGGATTGTTATCGGATCAGATTAACATATATTCAAATTTGATCAATTTAATTAACGGATTATCGGATTCGGATCGTGATCGTGATCGAGTTATCGGACTAAAATCCTTTATCCATCTTCCATTATTTACATCGGATTCAGATCAAAATTCAATTCATTGACATCCTTGTTCATAAGTGGTGAAGGATACAGCCCACCAAACTCCATGAAGTGCCCCTATTTTTGGACAACGTCATTCTTTCTCAACTAACGCTACCCACTTAGTCCTCTCTTCTTCCATATTCAAGGGTGGGAACAGGGTAGGGAGGGGGTGGGTGGGATCCATAGGGGGTGGTGATGGTCATATATTTTTTTTCATTATGTATATTCCTCGATATATTTTTTGAAGAACCAATAAAAAAATTGACATTATTCAGTGTTGAAACAAATTAATTGCGAACACAAGAAAAATTTCGTATCAGTTAACTTGTTATCGTATTGATTAAAGATAAAAATAATAAACAATATATTTGAATTTGGACTAATTAATTCTTAATTCTTTTAATAAGATTGGTATTTTGAGATGTAATTAAATTTTCGTAGTGTTAGAGTACAATAAATTTAAACGAGCCATTTTGTCTGTCTAAAATTCAAACAACCCATCATTACACCAAGTAATCATAAAACGTGAAAATTCTTCTTATGATCTATGTAAATAATTTCATATAAAAGGATCATATATAGACACTATAGCTATGGCAGTCCGTAGATCGGTTCGGTTCTGCTCGATTCCAAAATTTTCGAGTATTTAATAAATGGATCCGTCGGGTCCAAATATAATTATAGAACCGTTCTGTTCGGTTCCTTTCGATTTCATGCCATAATTAAATTTTTTAACATTTACAGCAACACTACATAAATATAACTAATGACATTTCATTCGTAACTTTTACAAATTAATGTAGCCCAATTCAAAAATATATAAATAACTAGCGTCGAATAACATTAATTCAATGCATACAAATACCAAAAAGTAGATATTAATATTAAAATGTCGGTGATCCATATTAAAAAATTGAGGCCCAAGGCTTAAAATTATGAAATGATCTGATTTAATTAATTAATTTGTTAATTNTTGGGTCGGTTCCAATCGGGTTTGTATGTAATGGGCTAAATTGGTAATTAAATGTTTTTATTTATGAAATGATTTTATTTATTATGAAATGATTTTATTTATTTAATTAATTTGTTAATTTATTTAGAAAAAAAAATAATTTAATTAATTCAATAAATAAAATTAAAAAATTATTTAGAATGTGTTTGGTGCATATTAAAATGAGAGAATACATTTTTTTGAAGTGATGTGATGAAGAACGTGTGGTTAAAAAAAAAGAAAAAGTTATTGATGTGATGAAAAATATTATTTTATAAAAGAACGTGTGGTTGAAAATGAGTAGAAGAATGAGAATGAAAAAAATAATGTAGATCAAACAGGGGCTTAGTTTCGATTCTCATTCGGTTATTCAGTTCTTGGTTTAGACCCGAAACCCGACATATACCCATCGGTTCTCGATTCGGGTACCCGTTCGGGTATTTAACTTGTGAAGAATCGCTCGATTCGGTTCGAAAGTTTTGGACACTTCTAACTATAGCTGCTGATGCATACATAGTAGATTTAGCTCATGTTTGATTTAAATAAAAACTAAGATTTTTGTATTTTTTTAAAAAAAAAAATTAATGAAATGTGTGATTAAAAGTTTTATGGATCACATAAACGTGCGCGGTTAAAATTAAATATTAAATTTAAATTAAATTTTAGTTTACCTTTTAAGTTGTACCAAATAAGGACTTAAATCTTTTAATAATTCTAGAAAAAAAAAGTACTTCACAATTGAAAAGAGTCTCTCCTAATTAGATTGTCACTATTTACATATTTATGTATAGCCTGTATGGGATTAAAATCATATTTTAGTACATTTTGATATAAGTTGATGAAATGTATTGTTAAAAAGTCGTGAATCTTATGAAATATGTTATTAAAATTAATTATTGACTTTAACTTAGATTAAATGTCATAATATACTAATGCTTGCATAATTAGTTGGAGGATTTGACACCACATAGTAAACAAGAATTTATTTTATTTTATTTTTGATTGTTTTTTTATATTGAGTTCATGTTTATAAAGAAAAAGAAATTAAAATTTTATTCATCTAAAATGTATATTTTTTTTATCCTTTCTTAAACATGCATTTAGTTGAATCACATTTCAACTACTTAACAAAAATGATGAGTTGATAGACAAAATTGCTTATTGTCTAACACAGCATCACAATAAGGAAAATAGTAGCCAATTCATCGTTTAACATATCTTATCTACTATTTATATGTTGAGTTGGACGAAATTAATGGCCACACAAGTAATTCCGTATGCCAATTATTCATCAGTCGAAAGGGCAGAAACATACAAATAGGCTAACACGATACATATTATCAAGTTGAAAGAGTAAAAATCTTCGTTTCGAAATTTAGAAACCTTTTTCTGCTCAAGGTATGAAACTTGGAGACTAACCATTTTTTTAATCCTTTTTTAATTTTTCCCTATAGCTCCAAACATACATATGTAGTAGCAAGTGAGAGGAGAGAAAGAGGGGAATATTTTCCACAAAAATTGTGACAAATGATATGGTTGGTACCAAAATTTGGCAACAAAAGTTGAAACTTTATCTCATGCAAAATATGATACTTGTAAAGTGTTAAGTTTGACATAGTATTAAATTAGACCTACCTTTCTTACAAATAATAGCTACTCACCATACAATAAATAAAATATCTTCTCTCTATATGCATGTATATATATACATACAAACACTACTAGTATAGTTCAACTTATTTTCGAAAAGTTGTCGAATTGAAATTCATGCAACTTTTCGTGATGGAGATGGTGTCTTCTCATTTTTTGGCTACTTATAATTCAAAAGTGACTTTCTATGTCTTTGTTCTGTTGTGGAGTGCCTGTGAGGGAGCGATAAAGCTACCGAAAAACGTAACCGTGCCTGCAGTATTTGCATTTGGAGATTCGATAGTTGATCAAGGCAACAACAACGATATGAACACAATGGTTAAGGGCAATTTTATGCCTTATGGAAAGGATTTTGAAGGTGGAGTTTCCACAGGAAGGTTTTGCAATGGAAAGACACCACCAGACTTGATTGGTACATTCCCCTACCCTACCCTACCCTACCCCTCTCTTTCTCACTTTGTATGCATATATACACCCACACATATACATGTATAGTATACACATGTATAAACATTCAACCAGTTAGTTTAAGAACTCGTTTGGAATAGTTACTGCTTCTAGTAGACGAGCTTTGTGAGGAAGACACTTGACGAGCTTTCTTTAGAAGTTTTTCTAATCCAATAAATCCTTGTTTGATCCCTATTATTTCAAAAATACATTGTTCATTTATATAGTATAGATTTAGTTTTATATTTATTATTCATTTTTTTGTCGATATTTTTTAAATATGAGTACCTATTTGTTATTTAATAATAACTTTAAGTTGAAAATATAAAATATTTAAGATAAAGAAAATAAATAATCATGACAGAGTGTCTGAAGAGTATCGGTATCCAACACGAACAAGCTACCCTAGTTGAAATGTTCGTGCTAGACATGATGAACACTTACACAAATAGTATTTCTAATAAATTCTAATAAATATTATTACACCAATGGCCCGTAATTCCTAATAAATGTTATTTCTAATCAATTCCGTTACGATTTTTGTCTGTGAATAAAATTTACGACATGTTTGATTAAATTTAATTGTACTTTAGTGTGAGTTTTTATTTTCTTCACTATGAGTAAATAAAGTTATTCATTGACAATAAAATTGAGGTTATTTTCAAAAATAACTTATTTTCATTTTTGAGCAACGGAACATAGTTATTATATAATTATTTTAAAATTTACTTGTTTACTTTATCTTACGTGACCAAACATGCAATTAGTTTATATATACTTGTCTGTTTTGAGTTTGATCTTGCTAGCTGTTAAAATGAATATATAAATTATGTTACCTAAAGATTTTGGGCATGCTAGGCTTTTCCGGACTACACAGTTTATTCAAGTCAAGTTGTGTGTGACAATAATCGATAGCCAAAAATTGGGTATTGTTTCTCCAGTTATAAATTTATTTGGAAAATAAGCCCAAATGAACCAATTCAAAATGGGCCAAGGGTCAGCCTTTGGCTCAACATATGCTAAATTTCACCATGTGTTTCAAGTTACAATTCTACCAATTCCATCTTATTCACTTTTGTTTTAAATAAATCAAGCTTATTTCAATGTGTTTTTTTTCTTATTTCAGCCGAAGAATTAAATGTTACAGAGCTCATACCCGCTTATCTCGACCCGAATTTGAAACCTGAGGATCTTAAAAAGGGTGTAAGCTTTGCATCTGGAGGTTGTGGATTTTATCCTGGAACTGCTAAAATAGTTGTATGTAACATGTTACTATTGGTTTTGAGGTCACAAACATACCATATTGAATTCTCTAGAATGTACTAACTAAAATTATTATTTTTTCTTTATCTTTTGTTAAACAACAGTCAGCTATATCATTATCAGACCAAGTAGAATTATTTAAAGAGTACATTGGAAAGCTCAAAGGAGCTGTTGGAGAAGCAGAAACACATAACATTTTAACAAATAGCATGCACATGGTGGTAGCAGGCACTGATGATCTAGTCAATACCTACTTCTCATTTGGTGTTGAGCTGTTGTATGACCTAAATACCTATTCTGATCTTATGATTTCTTCAGCTTCCAGTTTCATACAGGTAAATATTTGAAAAGTTTGACACTTTGACTCGATGAAGAAACTAGTAAATATTGATCTTGTCAAGTCATGTCATGTTTAATATACTAATTGTGTTATGTTATATATGTCAATGCTACATCCAAGGATGTGTTTGGCATTACTTTAAATAGACAGAAGCTGCTTTTGAACATATTTGGATAATTTTCTGAAAGTGTTTTGTCTGGCTATAAGAGTTTTTAGAGAAAGTTAACATAAGGTCTTGTAAGGCAGGTTTGCTCGTCCCAACTTGACATTAGAAGCCAATTGGTTCCCTTGCATGGGCCACCTAAAAATAGATTGTGCTAGGTTGATGCTATCACTTGACATGCTTATTAGTGACTCAAGATATGATTGTAAACCCAAAAGTTACAATGCAATAACTTTGGATTAAAATTGCATTAAATATCAATATTTCGTTCCAACATCGCAATTTTATGATTAATTTCTTGAAATTACTAATGAAATCAAATGATTGTGTAGGAAATATACAAACTTGGAGCAAGAAGAATTGCTGTTTTCAGCTTACCACCAGTAGGATGTTTGCCATCTCAAAGAACCCTAGCTGGTGGTGATTTTAGAAATTGTGCAGAAAAGTATAATCGGGCAGCACAATTGGTTAATTCCAAATTATCATCTGAATGTAATTCACTTACAAAAAAGTTACCTAAATCCAAAGTGGTTTACATTGACATTTATAACCCTTTTCTTGATCTTATTCAAAGGCCACAGAAATATGGTAAGAATATTTTTTTCCCATTTATAATTATTCTAAAGAACCCTTTTTGGTTATATCTATTGTTGAAAAAAAATATAACTTTTTTTATAAAATGCCGATTAAAGTTTATAAAGGACATGTTCGTCCCTCTATTTCAATCGAGTTGAATTGAAGTGAACCCTGCGACGAACTCAAAACATTCATCTACTCTTGAATCGTTTGCTTATATTTATATCGCCAACATCTCGTCTGGTTTCGCCTGTATAACATGAACTTATTTTTGAACAATACCAGGGTTTGAAGTAGCAGATAGAGGGTGTTGTGGCACAGGATATATAGAAGTGATAGTATTATGCAACAAATTCAGTGGGACATGTCCAGATGACACAAAACATGTATTTTGGGACAGTTACCATCCCACAGAGAGAGGTTATAAAGTTCTTCTTGATCAGGTCGTTCAAAAATATATCAACAGATTCGTCTGAGTCAATTTGATGTATCTGATGTCATCAAATCAAAATCAAACGGTTAAGAATGCTCACAATTCCTAAATATATATACATATATATATTTTTCTTTTTATCATAATGTGTACTCGATTGTGTAAATTTAAGCATTGAAATAAATCTTTTGAATGAATACAATTGTTCGTCGAAAGCCTTGAGTAAAGCTTTAATGATTAGCTTATTAAAGTGAATTATACTGTGCATAATCCTTTTTATGGAAGGTCCAAATCATGATGGGTCATTTCTTACTCAATTTCGTAAAAGTGGTAATAAAACTAACCCCTGGGGATTAAAATCTTGATTTTTATTTAAATTAAAGTCACTAATTAATCTTAATCATACATTTTATGAATTCTATAACTTTTCAACCACACATTTATCAAATTTTATTAAAATTTACTAAAAATTAATCCCCAACTCCCCAGCATAGTCACGTGAACAAAGTCAAAAATTAGAATGTTATAACTAGGAAAATCCATGATTGACTTTCCAAGATGAATTTGGACGAAATAATTGGGTTCTGACAAAGCATGATATCAATCTCAGCTTCTGGAAGAGAGAGACACAAATTGTAGTTTAAAAGAACTATCGGTCTGTTTAATTGCATGAGTGAAATTTAGATGGAAAGAAAATGAATTTCAGATAATTGAATTGCTTATAATTGCTTTCCTGAAAATTGTCAATTAATCTGTGTTCGATTAGTATAATTTTTCACATGTAAAAATATTGAAATTTTGGATCTTTTGATATTCGTTTGATTTTGTTTTACATAGAAACTGCCCATTAAAAAAATAGAATTTATTACAATTGGAGATATAATTTGTTTCCATTAACAAAAAAATTT
>CAIGRS010101033.1:0-12371 GCA_903798395.1 Fraxinus floribunda | reverse complement strand
TTCAATATTTTGAGACTAACTTATCTGAATTAACTTTTTCTCGAGCTTAATTTACCTGATTAATTACGAGCTATCCAACGAGACTCATATTGATATACTTTTCGTCGCTTTAACAATATCTAAATATTTAGCCCAAAATTTAGAGTTAATACATATATTACTTTAGTCTCACAACTTTTCAAAAATAAAAAATATGGCATGTAAAATAATTAAATTCTATTCTAAAATTTCTGAGGCGTTACAGCATATCATCTCTCTTTCTGTCTCTGTATACGGTATACCTATCTGCATGTACTGACACTGGAACTCTCATTTGTTAAAAGTTCATATAATATAGCTTAACCTGCTATGAAAGAAAGGTGAGCCGAAACTATGTTAACTTGTTCTCCTTTGCTGTGAATTGTGCCGAGTTCATGGAGTTTCTGAGAGAATCGTTTTCCATAGAAGCCACCTACACTTTTCAAAATTTTTCATCCCTTTCTTTTTTATCCAGTCACAGCTGGCGTAAACGATTTATTTTCTTTACATCAAGACACTAAGAAACTACCCTTAAGAGGGTACAAGTTGTTCATGCATGTCAATTACCTTACCAGTGCATGGATGTGCACGCTTTCCTCTGCCCACTCCCTGAAGCGCGTTTTGCGCTATAATAACAGGGATCAATTAGGTTTTTTTTTAGTAGCTTTTATGATTAATCATTTTGTTGAACATTATTGATGCTGCTCTTTTGCAGTTCTGTCTAATTTAATTCTGAAAGTTTTGACAAGAGTTTTTTCTTCTGTTATTTAGGTTGCTTCAGGCAACAAAAGTGGTGGAGAATCAATCCCAATGCTTTTGAGAGTTCCTAGGATTTTTGATCCGTGGGGCGGTTATGATATGATAGGCTTTGGGGATATTCTATTCCCCGGTTTGCTAGTTTCTTTCGCTTTCAGGTATTGCTTGTAATGCCTCAACCATCTAATGTTTGATAACCTAGTATATCTAATATTTATACAGGAAATTCCTTTGTGGATGGTTTAAATCTATAGATCTACCTCTAAAGGAGGTTGCATATTTCTGAATCTTTGATTCGCACACGTCTTTGTTGTCATGCTGAACTTGGCTATCTAACCTGTATAAAATTTCAATTCTTTCACACTTTTGACATTGTTCAGTTATCTGATATATATGATTTTAAAACATAAGAATACTTATGTAGTCAGTATGTAATAGGTAAACAAACGTATGGATAAAATATTTTAATTGAGACACTGAATGTTTTTGGTCTTTGATAGCAGTTGTTGAGTAACAAAATCCATTTATGGATGTTTATTGCAGATTCGACAAAGCTAAGAAGAAGGGGATACTAAATGGATACTTCCTTTGGTTGACAGTTGGCTATGGAATTGGTGAGTATCTTTGCCTCGTATTCTTTCTTTGCTCTTACCGTCAGCATATATATTACACAATTTATTATCCATCACATATCCTATTAATGTATGGAATCTAATGGAGACATCATAGCCTGGAATTGTCTATTATTTGTCAATGTTGATATCAGTCCTTCGGTGTTGTATGCATATCCAAATGCATATTTTGGACGCTGAGGATAGAGAGAAATGTTTGCCTTTCTTGAGGGGATTGAAAAGATTATTTAAGCGCTGAAGGTTGATTTCGTTAATACACTTCTTGTTTTGGGTCAATGAACTGTGTCCTGATCAATTGTTAAGCTTTCACGGGAGTTTATGGATAGTTTTCATGTATATATAGCTGATTAGATGAAATTTCTTAACTGATTGCAACCTTGGACCTGGTTCCCAATTGATAATCTTTCTCGCTAAAAGCGAAGTAACTACACGAGGAAACAAATTGACACTTTTATGCCTTCTAATGGACAATCCAATGACTCCTTAGTAATGAATATCAGAAAATAAGGAAGCAAAACATACATAAAGAGGTCAAAAATATTTGACATAAAGAATACAATATTGAAGATGATGAGAGCTCGGTTGCAAGCAGAGATAATTTGGAATTGGCTGTCTCCTTTTGACATCCTACAACTCTACACCTAGGATAAATTAGATACACTTTCCTAGTGATCTTGTTTTCGTGGCACGCATGAATACCCCTATGGGTTTCCAAACTTGGTTAAAATTGTAAGGTGATTAAGAGGGTTACTAAGATTTGAGGAGTACCTATGAAGTTTGAACTAGGGCAAAGCCTGTTACTGTCCGAAACGTCACCATTTTTTTGTAAGATCTTTTTAAGGCATATCATCAATTCAGACTCCATGTGTTTTTAGGCTTCATTAGAGAAGGATGATGGGGTTAGATGCCTCAACCGTAAGATGCATGGAGCTCGCAAGAATACATTGGAACGAAGCGTAAACCTAACCTCTAAAAAAGCAGCATGTGTTAATTTTCCAAACCGTCCTTGATGCAATCATCAGCTTTGATTTTCCACCGATGGAGTGCTCGAGCAAACTAAGATATGGGGTTATGGGGAAGGAGGGTTAAATAGATACCAAATAGTGGGACAATGTCTAGATCCCCTTGCCAATGGGTACACTGAAGTAAACGGCATATATGTAGAAGAGAAATTGTGCAATAGGTTCTTCAAGTGATACGTCGAGGATCCATAGCAATGTCCCTATGCTTCTCATCACTTGCAGTCCAAATAAACAAAAAGATCAGCACATGAATGATAGTGCAAATGTGGCCACAATGTACAAATTGGCTTGAGAATCGCCATCTCTGGAAACNGTTTATTTGTCAAAAATGAAATGACGAAAATGGAGTTAACATTGTACTTACAATAGATGGAGAGAAAATTAATGAGTGAATGGATGTCTTGTGTGATATAATACTGATCTAATTCTAGGCATTTGCTTGAAGCTTTATCATATTTTCCGTTCTTTTTATGTATGCTTTCTGATATTTTGTTTTGGATTTTTTTTTTATCAGAGTATCTGTATAATTCTGTTTTTATTTTGGCATCCGTGCTTTAACTTTCAGTTTGATTCTGCTACTCTGAAAATATGGCCAGATCTTTTTCTAAAGATCTAATGTATATGAGCAAATCAGAGCAATGGATTGGAAATTTAAATATTTGATGAAAAGGCAATGCTATATATTTGGTGGAACAAGAATTCACTAGCTTATATATTTGATGTGAAGAAAGGTTGTTTATCTACCTACATGTGCAATAATGCACTTACTTTTTTTTTCGCATTTGGACGTTCGTCAATATAGCAGCTCATGTCTTTGTATGAGATTGCTTTTACTGTTAATTAAGTAAGAAGAAGTTTATAATTAGACTAGTAAAGTGGAGGTAGTGACTATGAGAGGATCAGTGGTAAGGTAATCAGGGATGGATATTTTAGTTTTCTTATTGGTAATCTACTATACTGAAGTTTGTCTCTTTGTAGTAGATTTTTGAGTCGTTTGTCCAACAAATCCCACAAGATTGTCTGATTGCACTGAAGTGAAATTTCACAAATACTTGAGCCATGTGGTTACTTGAGTTTTGTGCTGGAATTGAAACACAATAGGTTCATGATCTACTTTGATTTGGGTTAATGAAGATGCCGAAAAAACTCGTGGTTTGTGGACATGCTCCAATGCCTTTTTACCATTTTAATTATATATAACACTTTGATTGTCTTTTTATGTTTCACTAAGTGTCCATCTTAAAGTTTTCTTTTCAATTATGCTTGCTTCATCAATGTTCTGTTTCTTGGTTGACTTTTATGTATGAATTTCCTGTAGTTGTTTGGTAAGTCAACCCGATTTCAAGTTTACCAATTTATTTTTCTGTATGTGAAAAGAATGACCAATAGTTTACCAATTTATTTTATATGAAGTATTTACTTGAATTCTGTATCATTTTACTGCAGGCCTTTTATTTACTTACTTAGGCTTGTATTTAATGGATGGACATGGTCAACCCGCTCTCCTCTACCTTGTTCCATGTACCTTGGGTATGCATTAATACTACCACTTTGGTCTATCTTTTAAGGTAGAAGTAAATTGGTTTCGAGCGTTTAAAATTGTTCCCTGTTTTTCCAATTTTTAAATCTTAGGACTCTGCATCATATTGGGGTTGGTAAGAGGTGAGCTAAAACAACTTTGGAGTTATGGCATTGAGTCAACACAACCCATTGTACCTTCTGAAGAAGCTTGATGCATCAGATTATTATGTTCAAAAGAAGAATTCTAATTACAATCATGGGCTATCTATGTACAAGTTTGTCTTGTGATGGTATACATTTAAGCTTTGTAGATCAATTCAGGTAAGAACTGAAATTGTAAACAGCATTCATGTCCATTTAAAAGGCAGTTCACCCATGTTACGTTTACGTGCATCTATGTTCTTGTTTCCCCTTTTGATTTGTTCACCATCTTATATTTGTTGCTGCTTTTTATGACAAAAATTGTTACATAATTTGCGTTGTAATGATCATTGTAACAGAGGTTACCCAGTTTACAAATTCTAGATAATCTTAGCTAATGAAGCCAAGGTTCTAGGAAAGTCTTGTTCCTTTTCAAGTTCTTTAGTTGTTAAATTTTTGTCTTGTCATTCATAAATTTGTTGTTCCTGAAAGAGTATCCTAGATGTGATTGTAAATAATTTTCACATAAGATGGCATTAAGTTTGCTGTTGTTTGAGCTAAAAAAATAAAATAACCATTTGAGTCTTATTTCTTGGATGGCTTGTGTCAACTTTAGAGATCTTGAAAAAATCGAATTTCTCTGAAAAAAATCAATTATTGATTAGACTCCTGCTGGAATAAATAATAGATAGGAATATAGGTAGCCATATCCTTGAATTTCATCGTGATTTATGAAAATTCTTTCCTTGTAGAGAAAAGGGCAGATACAAATCATCCATTGCTTTGATTGAAGACCCTTATGCCTCCATCATTTTTTACAGATGCTCTTATCAACTCTCCAATTTCAGCAGCTTTTTTCTTCGTCTCTTCTCCTTTACCTCCTTTGTCTATTACAATATTTATTACCCTCTTCACATCCTCTTTGGTAATAATAGACTGTAGTCTCCTCGTTAACTCTGTGGACACACCCTTTTCTTCCGTTTGCATCTTTGAGTTGTAGCCCTGCTTGGCTGCCAAAGGCCACTGGCTTAAACTCTCCATTATTGAATTCCATCCACGGTGGCTTAAAAATGCACCTGTTGATTTGTGACATAGAATCTCCAACTGGGGTGCCCATTTGTGGACCAAGTCCTTGCTTTGTTCTTGCCATTCTTTCTTCAAACCCTTATGGCAGCCATTCATGTTATCACCAACCGGAGGCCTTATGACCCAAATGAATGGCTGTTCGCTTTCCTCCAAACCCATAGCCAATGCCATCGCCTGAGAGTTGGATATAGTGTTTTGGGAACCAAATGAGATATAGAGAACAGACTGTTCTGAATGAATGTCTAGCCATTCTATGCATTTCTCAGGGAACACTCCGTGTTCTCAGCCTGCGTGTTGCCCGGATACTTGTGAACTCGAACCTGAAGAAGAGTGTTTGCTTAGCTTTCTTGGTGGGAGGAGAGGTCCAATGCGCCAAACTAGAAGCCTTGTGTATTATTTAAGTATATCTGAGCCTAAAGGTTCAATATCTTCAACTGAATTGCACAACCATCCAAAAGAGCCTAAAGAAAGTGAGATCTGAGGCTGAAAGAACCTGGACCATGGATCTGTACCATCTGCTGCTCTCAGAAATTGATGAAGTTGGGAAATATGGAATCGGCACAAATCAGGGCTAAACTCGTCTTCCTCTGTTAACCTGTGTGAGAGATGCTGCCATAAAGACACATAAGCAGCAGTGCCATAGGCACCTCCTGTGGTGAAAGTCACATTCAAAGTTCCACAATACTTTGCAACATCATTAGTCCACCCCATATAAACATCAGAGATTATGCATAGTGGAGGCTGTCCATCCTTGACTGTAATTTCCAAAATACCCTCGTGAAATGGAGCTTCGAGTTGACAGTGGTAGATTTAAGATAGTGAACATTTAGAGGGGTGCTGACAATGGTTATGGTGAAGCCAAATCTTTGTTGGAGTTGCCCAGCTAATCCTAGAAAAGGTATTAGATGACCGTGTGCCAGAAGTGGCAGCATCACTATGTGATGCTGTGAACCTCCCATATTGTATGTAAATCTGCCTAGTCTTCCTTGGGCTGTGTGTGGTGTCGAAGGGTTTAAATGTTAGGCTTGAAATGACTAATGCTCGTCTTGAGGAATCTCTGCAGCCAATCAAAAGGATTTGATTTGTGAATCATTAAAAGAGGGGAGAAAGAAAAGAAAATTAGATTCTCTGAATGCCTAACTTGGTTGATTTGATTTCTCTGTATTTGTCCATTTCCTAATTTTGCTTCACCATTTGTCAGTTTTAGCTTTTACAACCCAAATTTGAACTTTGGGAAGAATCTTATGGCACATATGGCCCACAGTTAAAAGGAAAAACAGACTCAAGGCTCAAAAGTAGTTCATTTTTTGTATGTTGTCCCCAAGTTATCTTTGACAAGGAGTGTATTTTCTAACATAATGTAGCTTACTGCAATTCGTCTTTATAGCAATGAAATTATTAAACTCCCGAGATGCAGGAGGCTGCGAATGACCCGCACAAAGCTCAGTCTAGTCGCCCTTCCTCTTTAGGTGGATTCAAGCATACTCCTGCCTAAATTCTCTGTGTCTCCTGCATACCCGTAGGACTATTCGTCGTGATTTAAATGAATGAGTTTTCACAGTGCGCCTGGAGTTTATGAGTAAATTTGAAGGCGGTTAACGATTTTTCTCTCAAGGAGGTAGAATAATCGCGAGTGAAATCCAAATGAAGCAATTTGCTAGGTTTGAACACGATGATTTTTAAACTATTATTTCTCTTAACAAAAATGAAACCGATTATTTAATAACCGTGTGGCGAAGTAATAAATAATATATTTTGGGTAAAAGAAGTAATTTTTTAAAAAATTTGGTAGCCTTTCTTTTTGGTTGTTTTCAAGGGATTTTTAACTATCAAAACTTAAAAGATTTTGTTCCATTTGAATTTGAAACATTGGTGAATCCATGTGGGAAAAAAAAAATAACGAATTCAAAATTGCAATTTCGATTCGATTCGATCGATCGATTTTTTTATTTTTTTTTTGCCGTAATCAACTAATTTAATAGAATTGGATTATATGTATTGTAGGTTATTCAACTTTAAGCAGAGTTACAATCTAGTCACTCATTTTCAATTTTCTAGTCTGGTTCATCCATCTTCAATTTACACGAAAATCTGATCATTTTATCTAGTTTCGTTGGTTTAACTAATGTAATAAAGAAAATAGCGTGTAAAAAGGTTCTTTGGTTCATTGTAGAGTATTTTTTTTGGAATAATGCTACTTGTACATAGAACAGTCACATAATTGTTTATATACAGATGAAGTGTTAAAAAGAAAGTGGAGAAGCTTTTTTTTTTTTGGTTAAGAAAATTCTGATCCAATCATTACGTACAACCAATTTTTTAAAGAGTAAGAGCCCATTTGGGAGAGATTAAAATCGGATTAAAATTAAAAAACTAGTGTTATTGTTGATTTTTATTAGACGAATGAGATCCAGTATCGATTATATTTTCAATTTTAATTGGATTTTAATCGGTACCAAACGGCTCTAATACTATTTATCATCATTAGTATTAAACATCAGTTTATATGATAATTATATGACATTAAATGATATATTCATTTAGATGAAAATTCATATAATTCATTTAATTGAATATATAACAGAACCACCTAAATTAGTGCTATATCTATATAACAATTTTTTAATGAGTAATTTTATTGTATTAGTCCTTGTTTGGTAGCATTAAAAATCTAGATTTTAATTTAAGTCAGTATCAATAATTCATTTCAATCACATATTTTATGTGTTTCACATTTTTTAATCACATCTTTCGTCAATTTATATCAAAATGTACTTAAAAATATGACTTTAATTCCCATCCAAAGGGAGCTAAATCCAAAACCCCCAATAGAATATATTTTCTCAATATAGAGATTTGTTTCTAAACTATTTTAACTAGAAAAAGGCAAAACCAAACCGTTATAAAATCCATTAAATCAAATCAAATGTCATAGTCCCACCACCACCCACTCCTTGCGCATTCCTGTCTTGAAAAACCATTCTTCTGCCAGCTCTGCTCTACCCCCTCATCATTCACAATCACGCCCATCCCATTTCAATTTTCTCTTTCTAGATCCAAAAAACACACAATCTGAGATGGGTTCATCGTCGGAGGATGAGGGGGAGGAGTACTTGTTCAAAATTGTGATAATCGGCGATTCAGCAGTTGGCAAATCAAATTTACTCTCTCGTTACGCGAGAAATGAGTTCAATATGCATTCGAAAGCCACCATTGGAGTCGAATTTCAGACGCAGTCGCTTGAGTTTGATGGGAAAGAAGTCAAGGCACAGATTTGGGACACCGCCGGCCAAGAACGGTTCCGTGCTGTCACCTCTGCGTACTATCGCGGTGCCTTTGGTGCTCTCGTTGTTTATGATATTAGTAGAAGGTCTACTTTTGATAGCATTCCCCGTTGGCTTGATGAGCTCAAGAGTACGTTTTTTCTCTCATAGAAGTAAAAAAAGCTAATATTTTGCTGGATAAAAGGTTGAATTTTCATAGAAATCTTGTTTTGATGTACCTTGCGATTTATTAGCTGTGCTTTGGGATCGATTCTCTTTTTGATGAAATGGTTGCCTTTTAGCTATTGGGAAAGTAACTATACTATTTTGATCTGCTGTCCATTGCTCCTCACAAATTGTACTTTGATGAACAATTTATTTATTTTTATTTTAAAGCTTTAAGTCCAAATTATAATTGGTGATTTCTAAATTTGTAATTGACAATTTCCTTAGTCAAAATCAAGTCTTAGGAATTTATCAAGTTATAACTCAATTCAAAATATGAGTTATTGAGTTCTAATTATAGCGCAAGAGTTGGAATTGGTAGTATATGTTTTGAAGGAGTCCAAGAAGATGGCATATGAGCAATTAGAAATCGAAAGAGTGTGAAAGAGCTGTACAAGTTATGCTCCAAATTCTCCTTCGTAACTTGCAACGCATTTTTCATATAGAAAACATTCGAATTTGGACAAGACTATTGCTAGAAGAATTGTAGCCATTTGAGTTAGCTTTCCAACGCATTTTGAATCACCTCAATTGGACATTAGAAGAGAAAGTTATGATGGAAAATTGACGATTGCTCAGATACCGCTCTCCCGTCGTTGGCCTGGCGCTCGAACGGCTTGGTTATCTGAGGAACAATAATCATCTAGAAATAATTAAAAAGTGACTTAATACTTTTAATTGTGTATACATTGGGTCGAAATATTCAGCTTATTTAAAATTTTCAAAAAGAGTTACAACAAAGGGTCAAGGTACAACCTCCATGACTCGTGGTGATTCCTATAATTTTGATTTTGTGTAAAGTATGCTCAATAGTTGTACCTTGGCTAAAATTGGTAGTCATATGCAGGTGTCTAGACATTTTACATGTTCTTATTTCGTTTATATAAATATTTGTACACCTATAAGTTTAGAAAGATTGGGGTGGTAAACTCGCAGGCAATGGTTAAGATGGGATTTGAGTTATATATGATTTCAATATGATAAACGTGTTTGTGATGATTAAGTGTTCGAAAGATGTAAGTACTTTTTGGTGTTTGACTATTTAGGAAAAAGTGGAAAAGGCAATATGTTTAATGATTTAGCTGTTTGACAATCAAGAGTTTATAATTAGTGGTCTTAGCATTTGTGAATTTGGAAAGTGTTTGGATTCCATTTTAGGTTTGCTAATACTTCTTCTGATTCTCCATTCTACTTAACTAGAATAAATAATATAATTTGAAAGCTAAAAAATGAAAATCATTCACCACAGCAGAAATAAGTTGTGATTATATTCTATTGCTGAATATTTCATGATTAAAGAGAATGTGTGAAGTGTGAGCCGTTGTTCAGCCTTGAGTAAAGCTCATGTTCCACATCCTAAAGAGTGAGAAATGCAGGAAAACAAGTGCTACGAATTTCGAATTCCAAGAAACGTGATATGGCATAATGTTCAAGTATTTGGAAATTATGGTGCAAACTTTTTCCCTCTAGATGGGGAAATTGAAGAGTTAGTCCCCAACCTATAGCTATTGTTGCAACTCGGTCTCCCACCAATTTTCTTGACCACGTCGTTTCCAAACTATCACTTGTGTGGTAATGTAAGTCCTTAATGCCCTTTTCCCATTATTTTGACCGTTAACTATGCACATGAACCTCTCATGTTTGGTTTTGAGGGGTAAATTGGTGAATACACTGTTTGGATAAAAGAAAAAGATAAAGGAGAATGAAAATGAAAATGATAAAAATCTTAACACCTCCCCTCAACCTTCCACTACCAACCACCGTACCATGTGATTTATTTACAGCTGTGAACATATTTTTGCAAGTTTCAACGGAGTTGAAGTCAGTTATTCTTAAGGGATTTTACAGTTGTCATGTATCTCTAAGCTAAAAGGCATAACTGCATCTGACAGTGATATGCCTTCCATTATATTTGTGTTGTTGGGGAACTTTGCTTTAGGAACTTTTCAAAGCCATATCATATGAACCAATTTATTGGTTCTTGCGATTGTGGAGCTATACAGGAGTCTGAGTTCTAGACATATAATGTGATCAGCCCCAAAATATGTGATGTCTTGATGTATTCATCAGGAGTGTGTTTAATGAGCCTTTGAATGGATCTAGTTCCCCAAATGCACAATCTAAAACTTGGAAAGATGTATTCCATTTCTACTACTTTAGGTGACAATGTACTCCAACCTCTTAGATGGGTTATCTTTGACAAATGTAGACTCCTTTCAAGACATTAGCGATCGTTTAATCTATTAAACACTAAGATTAGGGGAAAGGAAGTATTGTCCTATTGGTTAGACAAAAGCCACAGGACATCAACTAAACAAACAAAGCCTTGTTCTCAACACATTTCAGGTCGGGTACATGAAACATTCTTTCACTCTATTCGGTTTATATGTTGAATCTTCTGAACCTCTATAGAAACTTGATCCTCATATATTACTATGTGCTATGTAAGTTTTGGTCTACCCGTCACTTCTAGCTTGTTTTACCAAGATGACGTCGCTCTTATTAATAGTTCTCTTTAAGTCTGCGCAAAACATGCCTCTACCACCCAAGTCAGCACCACCTCCACTATGCAATATATCTTGATTCTCAATTCTCCATTCTCATTTTTTATTTAGCACATTATATTTTGGTATTATATGCTTCTTGAGAATTATGTCATTATGGTATTTTCCAGTTTTACGTTCTTTTGTACCCATCTCAAATTACATTATATTATTGCCTCTTGAAGTTAAACTAAAAAGCCACTCATCATGCAGCTCATTCTGATACAACTGTTGCAAGGATGCTTGTCGGGAATAAATGTGATTTGGAGAGCATTAGGGAAGTGAGTGTGGAGGAGTGCAAAAGCCTTGCAGAATCAGAAGGATTGTTTTTTATGGAAACGTCTGCATTGGATTCAACAAATGTTAAAAAGGCTTTTGAACTTGTTATCGAAGAGATTTATAACAAAGTCAGCAGGAAGGTCTTGAATTCAGATTCCTACAAAGCCGAATTATCAGTCAACCGAGTTTCCCTTGTTAATGACGGCTCAAATGGACCAAAGAAGACTCAGGGATTCTATTCTTGTTGTTCCAGGTGACTCAAATCCTATGTTATTCACAACGTGTACAAGTGAAGGCCTGTCTTATTGGTGGTTTTAATTATATTATGTTGTTGGTCTATTTCGTTCTGAATTTGTTACTTATAGAACGATTTTATAATGATGGGGAATATGGTGTATCATAGTTCCATTAAAGAGTAACTATTCTCATTATACCGGGGAAATATTATTGAACTCATTTATCTGAAAATGTAAATCACACAATTGAAGACTGTTTGGTTTTCTGAGTGTAAATTGACATTTTTGATTGATTTATAGTTGCTGTTATTGGTTTTTACATTTATGCATTATCCTGTTCCATTTTTTCCACTAGGTCAGACAAAAACCTTTATTAGTTTTAAGGCTTATTCAGCATGATAAGAAGACTCGACTTTTTGGATTCATCGGCTAAACTCTCTTACATGTACGTCTGCAAGGGAAAAAAACTGGAGATGTAATACCCCCAATCACGAAAGCTTAAGAGATTTGATAGGTACTACTCATACCAACAAGGTGCACCTTCTTTTTCGGAAGTCCATCGTTGGAAACTCCAATGTTAAGCGTGCTTGGCTTGGAGCAATTCCATGATGGGTGACCCCCTGGGAAGTTTTCTCGGGGAGCGTACGAG
>CAIGRS010100972.1:0-10010 GCA_903798395.1 Fraxinus floribunda | reverse complement strand
CAGGCCAATAATTGGTCTGTGAGACGTACTATTTTTTATTAATAGTTCTTCAGAGACTAATATTTGGTTGTTGATGGTCTATCTTCGATGACCAAATATTGGTTGTTGAAAAATAATAGTATTTTTGTTTTTAAAAAGATGAGTTGAAATGTGGGGTTTGCTGGAGTTTAAGATGGTAGTTGGATAGTATGGCCATTGCGTGATTGTTGTGGGAGGTAGATAAGAGAAGAAAAATATATTCTTTTCAATTTTTATTTATTATTATTATTATTTTAAAGTTTTTAATTGGGACTTATTTATACTTCTTAAACACTTTGGAACTATGACTACAATTATTTCTTTATTTTTTCCTTCTTTCTTTATTTTTATTTAAAAGGAGAGGATAAATTCGTTATTTTATAAACTTTATGGAGAAAATGGACGAGCCTTTCGCTCCTAGTCCCGGCATAGACACTTATCAATAGTATTTTTTACTTTATTAACAAATTTTTTGACAAAATTAATTTTCATCTTATAAATAATATTTTACTAATAAGTAATTTTTAATTATAATATAATTTTTTAGTTAATTCATTTTTATTAATAAATTAGTTTTGAACAATATATATTAGTTGAAAATAATTATTTTATAAAGGGTATAATTAGAAGAGAATATAAGAAATAGTCAAATATTGCCAATTTGGATGGTTTTTAAATCATTCAAAATCGATGTCCAAAAAAACTAAAAAATACAAATTTTCTCAATTCTTCACAATCCACTTCACGAAAAATGGGTGGAAAATACTCCCAAGCAGGCCCTTAGCCAAAACGTATTATATATCTCACAAGATTTGAATGATTTAGGAGGATTTTGCACAAAAATGAAAGATTACGAAGTATTTAATAAAACAGATAAATGTTTGTACCAATTACCCATAAATATATAATTAACCCATGTTTGATGATTGGGAATAGGAATAACTGCTTATCCAGTAAAGCTCGAGGTCCTTGTTAAAAGATTCCTCTGCAACAAACTGCTCTCTACCAATTAATTCAGGAAAATTACCTCAATTAATCCGACACTAAATCCTCCGAAAAGATGAGAGGCCGGGGCAGGAATGAATCAAATTACAGAAATCCATGTCTAACAATGCATCAGCCATGGGCTTCTTTACTGGTTCATGGCATCAAGCGTATTGAAGGAAGATCCTGGCCCGCCCCTATCAGAGGTACATTTAAACTTGATGATTTCTGAAACCCATAATTTCTTATTCTTGTTTTTGCTCTGTTCTTTTATCTTTTTTCGATCGTTAATTTATGTGTGATAAGGGTGCTAAACCCTAGGGTTGTTGACAGAATCTTTTTCACTTTTTTGCAGAGGTAATAATTTTATTTTTATTTTTTTGTACTTCATCTTGTAATCTTTGTTCTGAGAGTAAATGGTTTACTTGATAATCAACGTATCAATCCATTTTTAGTTGGTGACAGGTTTGAGTTTAGTAAGTATTGATGAAACATGTCTTACTATGATGTGGGGAATTTCTAGGTCTATACTATGTTTGACCTTTATAAATCATTGAAAGGTGGAATAGCAGCTGTTTGGGTAAATTCCTCACTTTGCTCCTCCAGATATTGGCAGCCGTAAACCGAATTGGTTACTATCAATCAGTAAATTGATTAATAACTGCTTGCTATCCTCTACCTTTTAATGTTTTTCTATTTCAATTTATCAATCAAACAAATTTTGTTCATGATGCTTCTGTTCTAATCAATGAATTGGTCTGGTTCTAAATCAGTCTTACCTGGGCTATGTGGAAAGTATATAGCTTTTCCCACTTGTATTAACTGGTTCAGCTTAAACATTCAACCAATTACTTATAGAAATGACTTTTCAATGTATCAAAGTGATTGTAGCAAAACAAAACTTTGCTAGTTTTAAGTTAAATCACGATTCACAACTAACTTTAAAAAAGTATGTTTAATTATATTAACATATTATTTTTAATATATATATATCTATATCTATATATATATATATATATATAGTTGATGAACATGCTCATGCTTTATTTGACTTTACTTCTGTATGTTTTTTGTTATGATATGTTTGATAGATTGATTCACATTTTATCCACGTATTCATGGGACCCACAAGTACTGCACACTTATCGACCAATCAAATTAATATATTTATAATTTAAACCAATTATAAACAACTCCCAAACATGTTTTGGACATTATGATATTTATATTGAATTTATATCATGATGTTAATTGACTGAAGCTTTCCCATGATTGTGTTCTGAAGTCTGCAAGTGCTCATGGACTCCAGTTGTTTAAATTACTTGATTATTAAATGTATTAACTGCATTCGGTATGTTTCCCTGTTTTCTTTTCTTACAAATTTCAAAATTTTATCAAATGAAAATCACACACGAGGTAATATCGTTGATCAATAGTAGATACTTACCCAACTCAATGTGAAAATCCATCCATGTGTCCATAGTAGTTGGTATGGAGTGGAACACCATATAAGCAAATTAATACATTGGGTCAGAATCTTTAAAACTAGTTCAGCAATCCGTTGGCAGCCCTCCCATTGCATTCTTTTAACGTTGCCACACAGTGCAATGTGTTGCTGCAAATGTGATATTTTCTGGGATTATCTTCCTTCCAAGTGAACTTTTCTGGTTAACTAGATAGGTCTAGTGAATGCTATCATTTATTTTCTCCTAACCGTTTTTTTGTCAGACCATCCTATGGTGGAGTTTTATTAATGCTAAAATAGAATACAATCATTCCAAGGTTCAATGTTTTGCCTTCAAATTTGCAGAAAGTTGTTACGGCTAAATTCATTCATGTCTGATTGGCGGTTTGGATATCAATCTTTATTGCTATTATTATCATTACCATGGCATTTGGCTTCGTATAGCAAAATTGGGATTTTTTTTTTTAAATGTGCATTGGGTGCATTACAATCTTCCTTTTGTTTGCTCATGTCTGCTCATGCATGTCCCCATGCACACTTGCAATATAACTATATAAGAACATGTTTATGTTATATTTGATTTTTCTTCTTGCTATTTATGCTATGTTAACATTGATTAACATGGTTATAAACAAATGTTCTGAATGGATTTTTCTGTAGATGTAGTACTAGATCATATGGAGTGACAAAGTGATTTGATATATAGTTGATTCCATATTAATTGGGAATAATGATTTTGTTTTATTTTGTAATATTATGTAGGTCGACTCTGGATTCATGCTGCTAGTAAGGTCCCAGAACCAGACACAATCAAGGCAATGGAGGACTTTTATAGGGAAATCTATGCAGTGAATGGAGTAACACATATTGAGTTTCCTGAGCACTACCCAGTGTCCAGACTTCTGGGTATAAAAGTTAATTTTTCTCTGTGATTAATGATCAATTCCTTCTTCCCCGCCTTTTTTATAGGTTATATACATATGGGAGTTGAGAAGAGAAGCTGAAGTAGTGTTTCTTTTGTGAAATGACAATTTTTCATGTTCATTTTGGAAGTATTTTATTGAGAAATTAATCTGATGGTTGGGTTGAGTTTTTCACTCTCAAAATTGGAATTATTCTTTTCGATCAATGGATTGTGACTGTTATTGGTCACCCAACCTTGTGATTATTATGCATCTTTATCATGTGCGGGCAGAGCCTTTGAGCCACATCATGATTTTTTATTTTATTTTTTCTCATTTCAAATGGCATAATACATAATTATCCGTGACGATATGAATGTGGGCCCCGCTTATTTAGGGAAATGTATACTCTCTCTTATTTACATTTGAAATGATACTTTATTCCTTTTTTTTCTGCTTGCGCTTGGAAGTATGTACATTCAGGACATGTTGCAATTCAGATTAAATCTTTTCCTCGACTTTCCAACAGTCTGCTATAAAATATTCCATCTGATGTTTATTAACTTTTGTTATTACTTAATCCGTGACATCAATTTTCACAGGTTGTGTTGAAATAGCCGGTTGTGTTACATGCGAAGAGCTAGTAAGCTGGGAAGCCATTCCTGAAGGGGTGAACACCTAAAATCTCATGCATCTTGTACTTTTTAGCTATACGATGTGGATACTGCTGTAATTTATTCCCGTTGATTTGCATATTTTCTTCTTACGTAATTCAAGTGCTTTTGCTTGCAGGTGAGACTAGAAGGGCAAACAGCTTTTGTTTGGCTTTGTGAGCAACCACAGGTTTTTATCGTCCTCATATATATGATTACATGAGTTATATTCGGTTCTTTTACATCATGTAATCTGGTCTGGATATACATGTCTCAGTTTTACATCCAAGAAAAAATAATTATTGTTCGTTTATTTGATGCAGAAACTTATAGTGCCATTTGAGATGCGAGGGTACCAAGGAGTTTATAATTTGGAAAGGAGGGTATGAGGGGAAACTAATGTTATATTAGAGGCTGGAATTTATTGCTTAGTTATCAGGGAAACCTAAAGTTGTTTTGCTCTTCTTGTGTAGATATATGAATCAGCAGTTAGAGGTCTCACTTCTGTTAGCGCTCCATTACCAGTTAAATTTCCTCTTCCAAATCCGCGAGACCCTTTTTCTTTGAAACCTGGATCACTTGCTTCTTATTCCGATGGCTCAAGCTCATCGAAAATGGAGAAGTCACCTGCATTGCAAGCAGCTATAGATGGTGCTCGAGCAGCTGCAACACAATTTACTAAGAATAACAGTTCTGAGCCTACTACACTTACCATTGAAGGCAGTGGTAAGCCTGTATCCACCCGAGCAAAGTAGAAATCAAATGAGAAGGTTCAAAGGCACATTGATGAAATACCTGAGTGTTATGATGCGACTACAGTGGTTCTCAAAGTAGAATTTTAGTTTTTATTCGATGAATAGTAAGCTATAAATGCTGTCTGGATGTGATGTACCAGTGGGTTTTCGCCCTCGAGCATGATGCTAATGGTAGTTTACATGTTATATATTTAATTTGTTCATTGTGACAGTTTTCTTGTATGATTTGTGTAATGTGCATTTTATCAGCAGACGTGAACCATTAACTCTTTCATTGAGCCCCTGTTTGAGCTAAATTTTTATTTTTATTTTTATTTTTCTATTTATTTTCAACTACACATTCTTTAATAAAATAATATTTTACATCACATCAATAACTTTTCTTCTTTTTCAACTACACATTCTTCATAAATCTACTATTTCAGAATACATTTTTTCAAAATAATGCGGCTCACACTGATTGAAGAATTATAAACGATGTGAACCAAAAAAAAAGGATATACTATACGTAAATGCTAATTTAGTAAAAAATTCATAGTTGAGAATTAATTGTATGACACGATGTGCAGGAAAAATCTGAAGTATGTGAGTCATGCATTTGGGATATTTATCAATGTCACCAAAATTGCATATTGACATCTACTTAATATAAAAATCAAGAATTAATCGGATGATTAGGAGGAAAAATCTTGTCTCGAGTCTCGTGCATTTGGGAAATTTAAAATCACAAATCAAAATTGTTCGCGGTTTTCATTTTAGATAAAATTTTAGCGAGTAATGTTATGTAGCGAAATTGGAGTTAAATATTAGTTTAGGTGGTATTTAAGTGTAGCATTAATTGATAAGAAATTTAGCCCATGTTTGGTAGTACTCTTAAATTTTAAATACTTATAAGTTGTGGATTTTACATAATATGTGAATAATAAGCGTCGTAATATGTGAATCTTATGAAACGGGTGAAAAAAAAATATGTTTGACCATATTAAAATTTAAGTTTTGCCAAACATGCTATTAAATGGGACTCATAATTGGTTCGGAGCACTTGATGATCAACTGGATTGTAATTATTCAATATGAACAATTAAGGGAGCAATTGAGCGAGAATCACAAGTTTTGGGAGTTAAATTCAAACTTTGGAGATTTAATTGCATTATTTCTATACTTGCACAGAGAATCGCAAGTTTTGGAAGTTAAATCCAATATTTGAAAACTTTGGAGATTGAATTACAAATTTCTATTCTTAAACCGGATCAATTATGGATGCCGAGGATAAAACTATGAAGAGTTAAAGTTAAAGGGCCCATTGTGCAAAAGGAAAGGACTCGAGTAAAACAAAAGGAGGAATCCGAGGACCAAATTGCACAAAAGCATAAATTGTGATCATGCGATCGCAATGGTTGAATTTTGATTTCCAGCAAGCAAAACATGAATACGATGCTAGCGCAACAAATATCAGAGTACAATCACGAGTAAAATGTCAGTCCAGATCTTGTTTCCTATTTTTATTCAACATAGGAATCAATTAGGGAACTTTTACCCATTTGGTGTCTGTAAATACGTTTCTGAATCAACGGGCTTGGAGGATTAATATACATAAATCATTCAAGTTAAAGGAGGCTCTACGGTACACAAATACATAAATCTTTCACAAAGAGAAAAGTCATAGAGGAAGCTTTTTATCAACTAATCCTTACTCCTTCAAACTTTATAAAAGTTTTGATACAAAAAACATCTCTTCCTTGGCTGAAAAAGAAGAAGAACTAAAGATGATTGATCAATGAGTCATTGAAGAGATTTAATATTTTCATGATTTCTTTCGATCTTTTTCTACTATCCAATCTGGGTAATGTTGTATTAATTTAATTTGTAATCTTGTAACTACTAAAAGATTCTTGTCGACCTCTTTTTTCGCACCGTTAATGTGACAACAAATACTGGGCTCACTCGTGTTCTCTCAAGTTAATTCCAATACGTGTGGACTGATTGTCAATCGATAATAAAACAAGGTTCGAACGTGGGGGAAACTTTATAATACGAAACAAATATGTTCGGGATCCGTCGAAATATATGAGATAGATTACACAATAATGAACGACTAACTAAGAGCCACTCAAGATCAAGATCACACCTCAAACATTAAAAATCAAAGATTAATAAAAAAAAGGAGGAGAATATATATGGCTTCCAGTTGATATATTTGCATTACCCCCAAAATGACACAAATGGGGGATATTTATAATGTTATATGTGAAATGGTGTCCATGGGATGGGGGGACACGTGGCCTTATCTCCTTAACCGGGACATCTTATCATATGTATCAATTTTGACTCTACTAGCTTGTGGCGCATTAAATGTCCCTAAAAAGGAGACAACAACCTAATAACCTATGCTGAGAAGATTGATCTATTTACTCATGACAAAAGTCCAATCAATCATTCTAAAAGGATTCAGAAATTCAATATCTTCAAACATGGATAGTCACCCATCTTAGTTGAGCTTCAAATTCTATTTCATTGAACCTCACCACTTTGGCAAAGAAGTTTTGTTTGGACCTCAGATCTGTCTTTAGCAGAGGAACTTCGGCAAGGTCAACCTCATGAATTGTTTCAGTAAGAGTGTGCTTCAGTGGATCAGATTTGTTTGGACTCTAATGAGTCCTACTCTATGTGGAATGCACATGGCTTCGACGGAAGGAGCTTCAGGGGTCGGCTAAGCCATTTTGGAGCCTAGGTGGCGAAGCATAACAACAGTCTCCCAAGTCCATGTATGATTATTTATGTTATGCGTGGACTTCAGTCTTGAGTGGAATTTCTTTAGGACAGGTCTTCCTGCCATGGTTAGGTATTCGACAACACAATAGTCCCCCAAAGTCCAAGTATACATATTGATATCATAGTTGAAGTTCGAAATTGAACCTGATTTTATTATGTCGTCCTATCCTTATTAACGATGAATTACTGTAGTTCCTTACTTTGAAAATAGGTGAAATTCATTTGATGAGCCGAAACAGGGAAACGTTGAACTGCTGAAGCTTCTTATTTTGAAAATAGTTGAAATTCGTTTAATGAGCCGAAGCAGGGAACTGCTTAAGCTCCTCGTTTTGAAAATAGCTGAAATTTGTTTTATGAGCTGAAGCAGGGAAGTGCTGAACTACTGAAGCTCCTTATTTTATTGATAATAAAGTATGCTTTCGATAATTGTGCCATGATTTGATGTTTTTGTACATTACCAAGGTAAGACAATTGAGGCATTTCGACTTCCAATACACGTACAACCATTATATATTGAATGTGTAATGATGGTCACATTGCTGAAATTTTAGATTGACACGCTGAGGGTCGTGCATGAGAGACACACATCAATCTGATGAAGTAGATCTAGTTCCAATGGCTGAACTCTATCCTTTCTTCCTATAAAAGCCAAAATCATGCTTTGTATCAATTTCTCACCTTCACAAAAATCTTCAAATCTCTCCAACATTCAAAAATCTTTAGATCGTTTCTATTCTCCGGCGATGTCGTGTTTCTAGGGCTTTTTTTATTTAATTAATTTCTCTAAAGCTTCCCATACTTCCATCCTTTCCATTTTTTGTTCTTTCAATTTCAATGACTTTTGGGTCAAGTGCTAGTGGTGGGAGGGTCATCATTGCAAGGGTCAGGAAATAGGTTTTGCCTGGATGGTCAGTGGAGGTTATTTGACAAAAGTGAAGGTACCATTGAGTATAAGGCAGGATGGGGGCTGCAAGAGTTTTTTCTACTATAACCTTTGCCAAATTGGTTGAACTTAGGGAAAGATATAGAATCCCCAATTCCGTAGAACTCTTAGAGCCCTAAGTCTACGAGCGTGCATATTATCTGAGGCAAGGTTGTGTGATGGTTAGCGATTTCTTATTTAGGCCAGCTATGCGTCTACTTCTACACCCATTTTTTAAGGTGGTGCTGAGGTTCTACATGTTAGCTCCCACCCAATTATTATAAATGGATGAAGCCAATTGGTCGAGGCATATTTTCTTCGGAAAGAGACCTCACTTGGTGAGGATATGAACTTTATGTCTTCCAAACACTTTTCCAACCTCGGGTACTTAGGAAATGAATGTCTAAGGGATGGTATTACATGACCCCATGGGGGGCCCATGCCCCCTTCGTAGTAGGTTCGCCATCCTCCATTGGAAGGAGTCATGATTTTAGGTGAAGGGTAAGTGGCAATTAGTTGAGGAGAATAAGGCCCCAGCCAGTATTGTGCCGACCACCTAGTACTCCAAAACTCGTACGTTTCTCTTCTTTTAGACTTTCCATTTGTTTGTAATTTTACTTGACGCTTCCTGATTTGTAATTTCAGGGACTCGTTTCGAGCTTTCCCAAGCAGAGTAGGACGTTATCGAAGACATTTACAATAGTCCTTCAAGGTCATGCCATTTCGACCACCTAATTGATCGAAGCAATTTTTTCCTGGACTACGGATTAATGGTTTCGAAAGGTAAACACTGAAGACCTGTGTAAGTATATATTTATAGTACAAATTTTAACACTGTCTATACTATTTGCAAATGATTTTAGGAGGAAGAAATACCCCACCCTGACATGGCTTTTATATTGATGGCTACCTCAATAGTATGCTCTAGGGCTCTGAAGCCCTCACTGAAGGTACTAAGCATGTCAAGGGAAAACTTGAACAAGTCAGTAAACAACATGTTGAGAAAAGTAGGGACAAGGGGTCAAGACAAAGGAAAAATTGAGGAGCCTAAAAAAAGGAGGTTATCCTACGACACTAGGAAGTTCGGAACTACCAATGTCCCCACTGCCAAGCAAATCCCACCTCCCCTACCTCCGAAGTTTATGTAGTGATGTGCTGTCATAGGCACCCAAAAATAGTCCTTAAACCTCTAAAACTAATATAGCAATGGAAGTAAGGGTCGATCCCACGAAGAGTGTGTAATTCAATATTTTATGCTCCGTACAATGATTAGGGGGGTTTGTATGCAAATAATTGTAAATAACACAATTAATAACAATGAAAATTAAATTAACAAAAACAATCAAAAGACTAACCTTGGTCGAAGTCCACATCCACCGTCGGAGATCCACAATTAATCATAGATGCAATGATAATTCAATTCATGTTTTGAATATCCATCGTTGGAATTATTTTCCTATCTCTCATTGATTTTAGTTAGTTAGAAATCAACGTTCTAATTAACACTAATTATTAAATAACCCCAGACCAGCGTTCAAG
>CAIGRS010100971.1:0-16910 GCA_903798395.1 Fraxinus floribunda | reverse complement strand
TTAATAATTTTAACTTTTCTTTTAAAAATATCAATTACTTGAACTATTTTCAAAAACAGTATTAGTACTTAAAAAATATTACATATATCATTTATCCAATACACAAGACGTGCAACCCATGTGCTTGCTACTAGTTTTTTTTTAAATCTAAAAAGAAAGGGATGACTATTTATGAAAGGTCTTTTTGATGAAGGGTGTGTCTGGCTGAGATTTTTGGCAGATTTTCATCATTTTTTCACCCGTTAATCATCCATTCATCCCACAACTTTTGACTTCTCATCTCACATGCGGATCCCACGATTAGAAATAAACGGTAAAAAAATCGATTGAATGAGCCAAAGAAAGCTGAGCCAGACACACCCGAAGATTTATTGAGAATAAATTTTGTGAAAAATGATTTTTATATAGCATGTCATTAAAAAAGAAAAAAATTTATAATTTGTGTGCAAAATTATTTTATTAGAATAATATATAATTAAATATAAAATTTAAGGAACGTGTGCCAAACAAAGCCTTTGTTTGAAATCCATTAGGTTGAAAAAATAGATTTTGTAATAATGATTTTTTTTAAAAAAAATATGTGGTTAAAATTTAAAGTAAAGAAAATAGTATTACGTGTAAATTATTTTATTAAAAAAATGTGTGATTAAAAATAAATTCGATGAAAAGAGAATTTTGAAATAAGGCAAAAAGTTTGGCCAAAATTGCTTTCTTAAAACTGCGCAATTATATTCCAACATGAACTTCCAAATTCATTCAAGCCAACTTGACCCATCGATATTATCTAACCCTACAAAATCCTAGCCGCAGCATTATCCTTACGTGGCACATGATCATTGGCTTCTCGGATATTCTTTAGCTTTGTCCCGGACCCCACCCCCAACCCTTACTCATCCCCCTTCACCTTCTCTCTCTTACCAATCACTCGTCAGAGACCACGTTGTATTTTTAGGCCCACAGGACTACAAATTTGAGAAACCAGTGGATCATGTTAACTCAAAACCCCTCCCAATCTTAGAAAAACATTTTGGCAAGTTGCACTATGCTCCAGACAACCTCAACGACACCGAAGAAGGGGGAAGAAGAGAAGGCTCGGTTTTAAGTTTTACTCGATTTCACCCTTTTTCTGGGTCGGTTCCGAACTCGTTAAATGGAGTTCCCGTTGGTGTCGCGGGCTCCGAATCCCCCGGTAACTTGTTTTTGTAATTATGAGTTCCCGGCGAGAATAATAGAGATGAAAAAGAAGAAGGGAGTATTGGCAAATAGTGGGGTGGTGAGGGCGGAGAGGAGTGGTGGTGCTGGTGGAAAAGCGGTGGAGAGAGAAGAAAGAGACAGTCGGGTATATAGGACGGGTTCTGGTATGGAGGTTACCACATTTAATGAGAGCTTTAATGATGCTGAGTTTTCAGTCTGGGAAAAGATTGGAACTGTTGTTAGACTAAGTTATGGAATTGGCAAGTCTTCTACCCTATTATTTATTTATTTTCATTCATTTACTGGAGAAAATTTATTTTATGTTCATTTGCTGCTATATGAATAATAAGGAAATTGAAATGGGATATAATTGTTGTTTAAAGAGAACATAAAAGTGAAGTTACAGTGTTAACAAGATAGGATTTTTGTTTCTCCGTCCATTGTCAATTGGCTGATGTAAAAAGTTACTTTTTTTCGAAAAAAAAGTAAAAAGGTATGTTTTTGAATATGAATAAAAGTGTGCAAAAAATAAATAAATTCTTTGTATGTAATCCATGCGTCGCGCCTTTGTTTTGCGGAAAGCAAAACCTGTACTTTAAATGGGAAAAGATACTTTTTTTTGAGAAGTGGATTCTCATTATTTGGCCGAAAAACTATATGATACCACTCCCAGTGGCCTTTTCACCCACCTTATGATTATTCATTCATGATTCAATGGCCTACTGAAGAATTTTCTCTTCACTTATCATTAGAAAGAAGTGTCATGTCGAATTTTTCACGAAAAGTTTATGGGCAATGGCACTTTCTAAATTAATTTTCGTCTACTTCTGTAACTACAGGAATATACGGTGCCATGGCTTTGGCAGGAAGTTTTATATGCTCGATCACTGGAATTGATACCTCGGGAGGATTTGATCTATCATTAGATGCCATTGTGGAGGGATTGGGATATGCAGCTCCTCCTATTATGGCCCTTTTATTTATACTAGATGTAAGTTGGAGCTCAAAACTCAATTATATATTCTTCACAAGGTCTCTTGTGCACGGTGTTGCTTAAAGCATTTACAGCATGTTTGGTTATGCTTAAAACTCAATTCTCGAAAATGTTAGTTTAGACTTGTGTTCTAGAAAAGTATGTTTTGTGAGTGGAAAAAGTAACTTTGAAAATTATGTTTGGCAAAACGAGAAATTTAAAAGTAAATTTGACTTAGCACAACCAAATGATAAACAATAAAAAATAAGTATTCAAAATGTTCACATACAAAAGTTTAAGTAAAAATGACTTTAGTTTTTCCTTTAAGGTCCGTTTGATTGCAAGAATGGAATTGGGTGGAAATAAAATGAATTTCAGAGAACTGAATTGTCTAGAACTTGTTTTAGTAGGAATTGTCAGTTAATTGTGTTTGATTGATATAATTTTTCCTCTAAAAATATTGAAATTTGGGATTTTTGAGTGTTCGTTTGGCTTTATTTTTCATGAAAATTGTCCATTAAAGGGACAAAATTTGTTACAATTGGGAATATAATTTGTTTCCATTGCAAAAAATAAAAATAATAATAATAATATTTATTTTTTTTTTATTAAAAATGGTGTCTAGAAAAGTTTTCCCACCCAACCCATGGGAAAAGCTTTTCCTCAAAAACCAAGAAAATGTGTAAAATCGAGAAAATGTGGAAAATCAATTCCATGGAAAATTTAGTCAATCAAACATGCAACAAGTTAGAAATAGAATTTAATTTTCATCTTCCATGGAAAATATAGCCCAATCAAACAAGACCTTAGTGTTGTTTGGTAGTGCTTTTAAGTGCGTATAAGCTGTGGGTCATAAGGGAAGTGTGGGCAGTAAGTTGTGGGTCTTGCAAAATGTGATGATAAAAAATATGTTTGATTAAAATTTAAGCTTTGCCAAACATGCTCTTCATTTTTTAATCTTAGAAGTCCTTACGGTTTGAGTTATAATATTTGTTGGAGAATGCATACACAAACACTCAACCTCTTCTCCCTAATATATTGAATCTCTAAAGCAAACTATCACACTTTGCAGGATGAAGTTGTAAAATTCTCACCTCATGCTCGTGCGATCAGAGATGTAGAGGATGAGGAGTTACGGAGCTTCTTTTACGGAATGTCACCATGGCAGGTAATGGATTTGACGCATTGTGATATTGACAGATGTTTGTAGGTAGTGTGTCCTTGATTACGTTATAGTGTTGTATTGATACATTTTAATGTGACGTTGCAGTTTATACTCATTGTTGCTGCAAGCTCTATTGGAGAGGAGCTTTTCTACCGTGCTGCTGTTCAGGTCAGTTCCACTGGTGACCTGATCTTTTCTTGACACTTGACCCTAGTATAATATTTAGTCTCAAATGACTTCAACTACTTATAGTTAATCAACTAATAGCAAATCGTTACAATTAAACTTGATCAGCATCGTAGTTTTTGGATCGCAGGTAGCTTTTTAAGTAGAATTAGCGACCTCATACTCCTGCTCAATAAATTAAGCACGACATGGATGGATTTTCAGCTTACCAGCTTACTACGAGTCATGACAAAGTCAATCTTTTAATAGCAATGTGATTTTTCCTCCACATTAAAAAGGCGTGACGTGATTGCTAATGATTCGATCGAATTGGATTTTGTTGTGAACGCACTAATGATTGCTTCGGATCTTGTTATAAATTTTCTGATGAACGGAACAAAATCGTGAAAACAGTACCATATGTCATAAAAGTGTTTGTCTTTTAATAGTAACATTTGTTCCTCAAAATTAACATGGCGTACCTGATTGCTAAGGATTTGATTACATAAGATCTTCCTAGACACTAATGAAGGAAATGGTGAAAACATATTCTTGTAGACGATCCCAATCTATTGACAAGAATACTAGTTTCTAGTTGTCTATCTTTGCAGGGAGCCTTGGCTGATGTATTTTTGAGGAGCGGTGATTTGGTTGGAGATGCTCGAGGAATGACATCTCTGGTAAAATTGCTAAACTTGTTCCTTGAAGTCATAAACATGACCTATGATCAACTTTCTTAGTTTAAATTAAAATCTTAATTATAATTTGGCTATTTGATCCTACATCTAAATGTGGAAAGCCAGTTCTGGTTTGTTTACTGGTTTCTTTCAATATAGGCTGGTGTGCTTCCTCCGTTTGTACCATTTGCACAGGCATTTGCCGCCGTCATCACTGCTGCTCTTACAGGTTCACTTTACTATATGGCAGCCTCTCCGAAAGGTTGGTTTAATCAGTTCCCAAAGTGTTTCATGTCCTTGTCTATATTTCAATATGATCTGAACCCGAAAATTTCTCATTTTTGTATTCAGACCCCACCTACGTAGTTGCACCGATACTGAAGTCCCATTCCGGCCGCAAAGAACTGAAAAAACTATTTTCAGGTTCAATCATTTTTCCCATATTTATGATCTACTTCCATTTTTAGAATAATCATGTTTCATGTGGCATCTAAGTGGTACATTTCTACTTGCAGCCTGGCATGAGAGGCGGCAAATGAAGAAGATATACTCTCCCTTACTTGAAGCACTTCTGGCTCTTTATCTTGGATTCGAATGGATTCAGGTAATCGAAGTTGATGAGTTTGTAAATGTTAAGTCTTGATTGAGATCGTATTTAAGAAAATATGGCTCACGTTATTTTTCCATGCTTGTCAGACGAATAATATTCTGGCGCCTATTATAACACACGGTATATACTCGGCCGTCATCTTGGGCCACGGCCTTTGGAAAATTCATGATCACCGACGAAGACTACGCCAGAGAATTCAACAGCTTAAACTTGAAAGTAAAGTTTGAAGGAGATTCTGAGACTGGTGTATAACAGGGAGTTAAATTGTTGGTTTCAAAAGGACATTTTCACATATTACCCAGCAAAGGCTGATTGTTTGTATCTGAATATATTTGCACCATAGATTTTTATTGTAGAAACAGGAAGACAGTAAATATACATAGTTGCAGAGGCAGGGTTTGTACATTAAAAACAATAAACATAGTAGAGACAATTTGAACTCTCTTTTGGGTTGTGTGCTTTCATTAATTCAGTTTCATCAAGATTCTTACTTGTGTAGGATTATTGGACCTATCCTTGTAGGAGTCCAGATTTGTTGTCTTGGTAAGGTTGTCCAAATCTCGATCTTGTATCATGTATGTGTGAGAGTTAAGTCTCAACCCTTCTACACACCCTCTCTAATTAGTGTGGGGTCCACTAATTTTACAGCCCTCTAATCACTGTACAAGTAACATTTTTGTTTAACTCTAGCCCTCTATGTTTCAGTTTAAAATTAAATTTTTATCTAAGCCAAAGTCAAACAATCAATATTAACCACATTTTTCATAGATTCCACAGCTTTTCAATCACACATTTCAAAATTTTCAATTACAATATATTAAAAATTTAATTTTAATCCCCACCAAACACCCACCTAATTTACGAACTGAAAATCAGAGCCCAAATAGTCGAGTATTCTTTAATTGATAGAAGTCAACGCTATTTTTCCGCAATGATATTTAAAGTTGGATGTGCCATAGATCCTAATGGAATTTCTATTATGTGGCAATCACTTAAGTGGAAGATTATTTGCCGCTTGAGCCTACTCTCAAGATATTGGCTAAGCATGAAGTATTGTATACAATTTCTTACATTTAAAAAAGTGCATGACTTGGAATGACTTGATTTTATTATAATAAAATAAATTTCAAATAAAATCTATTCGATTATTTAGAAAACTAATTTTATATTAAATAGAACTCTCAATTGGAGGAATCTTGTTAAAAGTAATATTCATTTGTTTCTACTATTTATTCTCATTGTCATGTTGGACAAGTTAAGTACTGACCACTGGTCGAGTAACCATGTTTCAACGAAGATATTGTAATCATCATTTTCGACATTTAATTCGTGTTCTATTAATTGACTCTGAGAATAAATTAATACTTCAACGAATTCGAACTTAATTTTTTTTAATATTAAACAAGTATATGAAAATTATTCAATGAAGGAAGAGTAATTAAAAGTTCTCCACAAGTTAAGGGTGACTAAAACCTGACCGAACCCGTCAAAATCTTCCAAACCAAACCCACACAACTGGTTTGGTTCGATTTTTTTGTTGTTTTTACACGGATTGGGTGAGTTGGTTGTGTAAGCTAAGCGGGTCGGGTCGGGTCGGATTATGGGTTAACTCATGAAAACTGAATAAACCCGCTTAATCCAATCCGACTATATTTATGAACTTTAAAAGTGTTATGATGTTTTTGGGATGGAATTGGGTCACTTTGTTTTTTCACACAACCTCAAAGAGCTACAATATTCAGAAAAATTAAAATTAAAATAAATTCTTGTTAGGAAAATTTTGTACAATAGTTGAAAAGTCTGAGGAAATCATACACATTATATACTACTAATTAATTAGGTTCTGTATACGCAAACGCGATACACGAAAAGTCTTGAATATGGTACAAGACATGAAAACTCTTAAAATAATATTATAAGACTTTGATAAAATGCATTTTATGAAAATTAGTATTAGCAAATACACATTCATCACAAACATTTTAATTGCCAAAAACATTTATTGACTTCGTATAATTTAATATCAATTGTCAATGTAACATTTTCGGGCATGAAGCACCAAAATAACTCAGATTTCTTATTTATTGTAACTATAGAGACCTAATATTATATAAGTCATGAGTCAATTATAAATCAACCTAATCAGACCCAACTACTTTAATCTTTGTTGACAAATTGTCCCAAATCGGCCAACTCAACCCAACCCAACCCTATCGATATTTGATTGGGTTGGGTTTCAACCTTTACACGAGTTGGGTTGGGTTAAATTATAATCAAATCGATCATGTTGGATTGAGTTTGGGTTGAAGTAAAAATCGATTCAACACAACTCATGCCCACCCCTACCACCAGTATTCACTCTCTCTATTGAGAAATTTCTCTGTTTGTAAGCCTCCTCGGAGAAAATTCCAACCTTTTATGTGATATGATTTCCGATTTCAAACATTTAAAAGGTGAGGTTTTGAATTTTCAACTTATTTAAATCTAGATATTTCTGGTTAATTTAAATCGTCAATGTGAATGTTAAAATCACACGTGACTTTTCATTTTTATTCAAGCGAATGCCAAGTGATTTGACGATTTTGCTTTTAACTTTAAGTCAAGTGAAAGTTGCACGGCTATATTAACATTTTTGGTCATATAGAGATCGAAAATTGCAGATTGAAATAAATAGAGGACCATAATCACATAAAATGAAAAGTTAGAGAGCCCAATAGTATTTTTCCTTTCTTTAGTCCACCTCCTTTCGGTTCCGCCAGTATTTTATTTCACTTTATACTCTTCACACCGGAATTTATAAATTAAACAAATTCTAAGCCTGCATTTTCACATCATATTCATATACTAGAATCTCGCCTCCCCGCCTCTTATGGATTCTCAAGATTTCTCGGCACGGCTTATGCACCATCAGCCGCAGCACCATCACGCGCCGCCGTCACATCCCACCATGCTTGTCGGCGGTCAGCCGCAAACCCAGCTTAATCAACCACAGCACAACAATTCCTACCCCAACAGTACTGTCACTCCCACAAACACCAACGTTAACAACAGTAGTGGTATGATTCACCACCAACAAAATCCGAATGCAAATCCAAACCCTAGATTCCCATTCAACTCGGTTGGTGCGCTGAAACAACTGGATCATTACTCCGATGGGCCGCCTTCTGCTGGTGCTGGAGGGTTCAGCATCGAGCCATCTCGGAAAAAAAGGGGCCGACCCAGAAAGTACTCCCCCGATAACAGCATTGGGCTTGGACTTTCGCCTACTCCTGCTGTCCAAAACTCATCTATGGTTGTTCATGGGAATTCCGCCGGCGGCGGTGGGATCCCGTCTCCGGAAACTCCTGCGAAGCGTAACCGAGGCAGACCTCCGGGTTCTGTAAAGAAACAGATGGACGCATTAGGTTGTTAACTTGTGCATTTATCATGTGCTATGATTATGTACTGATTACTGTGTATGTATAATGTATATTGAATGGATATAAATATGGTGTTATGCTGATTTATGTAATTTTTGTTGGACAGGAGTGCCGGGAGTTGGCTTTACACCGCACGTTATTACCGTTAACGCTGGCGAGGTAAATTAATGTGTTCTATTTATGTTAATTTCTATTGGAACCATGCTATCCTTCTGACAAATATTGTCCTATAAATAGTTTTATCTATTACAGGTAGCAAGATAAACAGTTTTTTCTTAATAGTCCATGGGAATCTTTGCCTTAACTCTTACGTTGCAGCATCTCTAGGAGTTACAACTTGTAAAATGACTTGGCATTTAGATACACCATAACTATAAATCGGTCAGTTTGGCCAAGTGATATTTGAAATAGTTCCATTAACACAAGGTGCTGGAAATCAAATATAGTGTTATTATATTTTAATGAGTTAGGATATAGTTCACTTTATATCCAATGTTAACTTTGAGGAGATGTCTGAAGTTCATAACATAATAATCTGCAAGTATCCAACTCTAATGAATCAAGTAAAAGAAATGTATACAATCTAGGGTATACGAGGTTGCCAGCTATTGTGCTAAAATTTGGACTCAATAATCATGTTTGGAGAAATGCTGTAAATTCCTTGTGGAAATCTCTTGAGATCATTTCGCTTGAATCCATGAACATAAATAACTAATTGCTTAATTTTTATATTTTTATTTTGGGAATTGGTTAATGTGTTGGACAGCTTCCATGCAACAAGGGATGTGAGCTTGACTGATTGTATCATTCTCTAAGATGATCAATAAAGACAGATGAAGCTGAAGGTTTAAACTAGAAACGGATAATTAGGTTACACGTTGGCGCATGCTTACAGCACGCGACACGCGATGCATGAAATTTAGGTTCCTCGGACCATTTCTTTTTTTAGTAGAACGGGATAAGCTGGGAAACTGTGACAAATTCATCCGCTCCATGGTTAACTGGTTGGTTGAGTGCTGTTTTTAGTTTTTACCTGTTTTTATTTATCTAGTTATAAAGCTTATATCTGGCCTGGAATTTGGTCTGGTTCTCGATTGAACTCGCTGATTCGGTTTTAATAACATTGATTTAGCCTTTAATCACTAAAGAATGCTAGTTTAGTAATTCCCAAATAGATCTAGCTCTTAAATCCATGATATAGGTATATTGAAGTTCAGCCGTGCAATATCTATAGAGAGAATCTGCCATGAATCACTGCCTTTGCAACTCTTTGTATATAATTAATCAGTAAATTATTTTTCTTGCATGGGAATCTAAGTTTAACCTAATAGCTTCGCAATGAGCACTAGTCCTGCTAAATTTTTTCTAAGGAAATATTTTATCAAATCAAATTCCTTTTGCTTTGGAAATTTGAATGTAGAAGGCTGAATTATGTAGGTAGCCTATACTGTGCTCTAGCTCACCAGAGCATGGAGCAAGGTTCCTAAATCTTGAGTATAGCTGAAGCATGAACAGAAAATATGTAAACATATAGTTTGAAAATGATATGGGAATAGTTTTATATTGCAAGTACGGAAGTACCGAAGAGAATAAAGAGAAGAAAGAAGGTATGATAAGTACAGGTCCACACTTGCCAGTTCCTACATTACCTATCCATGTTACTGACATTTTCATTCCACTTCACTTTTGGAAAGGAAGGATTTCTCTCTCCAGTCAAAATCATTTTAATGGAAGACCTCAGGTAAATACATTAAATGATTAGTGGGACTGCAATTAAATATCTGAATCATGAAAAACATTTTTATATAATGAAGATTCTCTCATAAGAGGTTGTATCCTCAAAGTATTGGATTTCCATCTGCATGAATGTGCTCTGGATTCCGTAACTTGCTGAATTGGAGACCAATTAATGGAGTCCACAATTTATTTATCCTAGATTGTGGCTTGTCACTTAAAAACGAACATAGCTGTCCACGTTGTGTTCTTAACCTATCTATAATGATCTAATACGGTTAGGAATTGAAGATATATGACTTAGAATTTAAAACTTATAATACTATAAGCTAGCCCATTACTATATTTTTTTATGACCATAAGTGTCTCGGACGTGTTTCTAACCTGTCATTGTTGTTCCCTCACCATGGATAGCAATAAAAATCGTGGGCATTACACTTTGGTGGGACGTTGGACACCAAAATCTTTAGTTTGCTAGTCCCTCCTAGATTATAGAGAGAGGGATCTTGCCATCTTGGTTAGGAAATTATGAGCATGTTTAGGGTGGCTTATCTTAAAGATAAGCAACAAATGTGTAGCTTATTTTTAATGTGGATCCAACTACATTCAAAATAAGCTAACATAAGCTATACATTTGGAGCTTATTTTTATTATTAGCCACCCCAATCATGCTCTATATTTGAATTGACAAGATGCTTGGATTTATAACTCTTGTTAGAAGTGGGCAGTTGTAGTGATTGTTATTACGCTTGAACTTATAACTCCTGTTAGAAGGGCTGTTGGTAATTTAGTTACGTCTTACTGATGGAAGCATAATAACTAAATAACTGTACAATCTATTTATCAATGAATTGTTTTTACTGTCAAAACAAAAACATTTATTGTCATATGTGAACTTAATTACTCAATGCATAATAATTTTGTCTCCAGAGTTGCATCAGATGATTTACCTTAGGGTCCAGGTAATGTCAAGCATGTCATGAGATATTTTTGGCTCAGTTTGAATTTAATTAACGTAAACTTGGAGTCTTAGGACTTTGAGATGCTAACCTGTTGGGCTTGTTCGTAATATTCTTGTATTTGACATTTTTTCAAATGCTAACCT
Organism: Fraxinus floribunda; assembly: GCA_903798395.1. NCBI lineage: Eukaryota > Viridiplantae > Streptophyta > Magnoliopsida > Lamiales > Oleaceae > Fraxinus > Fraxinus floribunda. Next base: position 5,868 of record CAIGRS010100971.1, on the reverse strand, counting down.
GCTAAAGTATGATGTTGAGCTCACAAACATTGAGGAAATAAATGCCTAGGATTAGGTGTAAATATGAATTTCCCAAGCATTGAGTCATGGCAAAGAAGTCATGGAAGCACAATTAGCTAGAATTTTAAGCATGTACAATCCTAGTACATTTGTTGTCATTCCTTCCTTTTACATGAGAAGGAAACGAGCATAGTTGAACGAGGCTGGTTCCTGTATTGCAAAGTCTAGGACTTATTTTGTCCACTTCTTTATCCTATTGAACTGAATAACTCTTAATTTGAAGAAAAAAATGTGCTTTTGTTGCAGCTAGGGTCCCTAATTTTTGAACCTTTTGACGATGGGGTCCTGAACTTTAATTTTAGCACCCACTCAAAACTCTTTTGGTTTCTATTTGACAGTTAAAAGTTCAGATTTTGGATAAAATGACCATTGTACCCGTAGTTTAATAACATAAAGAGGAAAGCTAAAACAAAATTAGAGAAAAATAAATAAAGAAAAGAAAAAGAAAAAATTGAAACATTTTTTTTCCTTCCTCTATCGTACCAAAACCCACCCGCCAAGACCCCCCATACCCCTACCACCCCATCCATAATAGCACCACCTTCACCTCTCACCATGCCAACCCATTGCCTTCCTAGCCCAACCGGCGCCGTCAATCCCCACCAAGCTCCAAAGAAATGCCCTCCTTCTTCCCGAACAGTTTTCCTAAAAGTTCTACTTAATGCCAGCCAAGAATTGCAATCCAAGAACACAACCAAGAATTGAAACCCAAAATAGCAGCCCAAATTTGCCCAAAACTCCCAAAGTCAATTTCCATAAAGAGAATGTTGATTATAATTACAAATACAATCCTAGGCCTCTCATAATGATGAACTCCACTATGGGAATTGTGGTGAATTCAGCCATGTGAAATCATTTTTTTATTTCAGAATATTGGTCGCTGTCATAGGGCCACCATTTGTCGCATCCAAGAAATTAATTGAACCCATCGTTTGCTGATTACATGCCAAAATTGGACTGTGATATGCCAAAAGCAGTTTTTGGCATAAAAGAAGTCGCTCAGAAAATGAAAATTTTGAAAATGGTTCTCTCTTTGTGAAATTTGATCAATCAAAGTCAATATGACAAACATAATTTTATTAATCACGACATAAAAATACATGCATCAAGAGAACACATCCTCTTAAATATTAGAAAAACAGGTTTAGAAATAAAGAACTCATCACATTTTCCAAGTCCCAACCAAGAGCAAGGAAATATAAAAGGAAGTTCATAAATTCCTTTGATGTAGAAGCCTGTAACGAATTCAAAAGCTTTGCTATCTCCAACCAATTACCAAGCTATTGTTTTTTCTTCAAAAATTATGTAGTTCCATTTATTTCCAAACTACCAAAGAAATAGGCAACACCACAGCTTTCCATTTAACATCACCAACAGCAGTTAAAATATGCTATCCCTTAAGTCTCAATGAAAGTGAAATTTCAAGCAGTGGAATTGTTATCAAAAGTTGAACAAAGTTGATGGAAACAATTTTTAGGGACAAGACATTACAATCTTGGAAGGGACTAAAGCCAAATAGCAATGGTCCCTTCAGACATCTTCACATAATTTTATTTTGTCCGCATACCATTTTGTGAACTGAATAAAGGAAAAAATAGACCTTGAGATATAAACTTGCAAGGATTCCCTAGAGACTCATAGTCTGTTAGAATTTCGTCCATTTGGGTTCATTCCATAAAGAGAATTGCTTTAAAGAAAATCTCCAATGCCATTTTTGTATCAATTCTCAAATTTCAACTTGAGATTACCCATTTCCAACCCTCCTTCACTCTTGCTATGCATGAGAAAAACGAAATGTGATTGCATTAAATCATGTGATGTGAGTACACATGTTTATTTTCAAGAATCAGATGTGAAAGAAATAATTGATCAAAATGAGATAGTTACCTAAAATAGGATTGAAGTGCCATTGTTATTGGGTGCAATACACTTGAACATGTTTTTTTTCTCTATAGAATATGTTCATCTGATGGTTGAGAGAGATCAGCTAGGTAAATACTCGAAGAAGATTACTTGGTTGGAAGTTTTTTTTTTTATTTTTTTTTTGTGAAATATGCTATGGTTTAGATCTACCCTACATCCCCAACTACGTTCGTGTTTGGTTTTCTTAACCAATGTTGGTATCGATTTGCAGGGTTCTCGAGTTATCAATATTTGTTTTGACTTGTTTAAAATACATTTGAGGATCTTTTGGTGGTGTTACCCTTTTAAAATTTCTTAATCACGGTTATACAGAGAAAACTCTTTGACTTTATTTTTTGTTTGGTGACCTATTTACCTTCTTTTGTAGGATGTAGCTTCAAAGATAATGGCTTTCTCACAGCAAGGACCACGCACAGTTTGTGTTCTATCTGCTAATGGTGCCATCTGCAATGTCACCCTCCGTCAACCAGCAATGTCCGGTGGCACCGTAACGTACGAGGTCTGCATAATATCCATTTTATAGCCGTCTATGTTTAAATATTTAGTTTGGATGCTTAAAGTTTTGTCAGAAATGCTATATATAGTGAAGTGAGATCTCAATATGGTCTCTCTACGATGCCCTTTTTCATGTTGGTGGTTGCACGGGGTTACTGTAGTCATCTACTGATGTGTCATATATAACTTTTCCATGTCTTGCTGTCATGCTTGTGTGTCCATGCTAAGCCTGCCAATAACAGTATGATATGTGTTCCACAATCTGTAGGCTCAGAGATATTTGTTAAGCTAACAGGTTGTGGTGACAATACCAGCTATTGAGGCTCCCTATTGTATTTAAGTGAAGTTGCACATTCCATTTCAGTCTATCAGCTCTATTTTCATCCATTTCATTAGATATATTTGTATATATGTTTAACAAGTCATTCTCGATAAATGTGCCTGGGAATGGATGTTTAACACTGAGATTAAACTATGGATTAAAAGGTCGGCATTGTCTACTTTAATTGAATGTCACAAGTTTTGCGAACTCAGAAATCCTCACATGCTATGATGCTTGGACTCTTCAAAAATAGAGAAGTATCCGTGTCGACATGACACAACATGGATACTGACACGGGATATGGATCAGATCCTTGGTTTTGAGGTCAGACATGGCAGCAAAAGGGAGAAGACGGCTGCCTTTTGGCTTCGCATCTAAGGTTTTGCAGGAGTCGAGGAAGGTATATGGGTGCAGAAAGAAGGTAGACGAGAAGGCGGCTGCATTTTGGCTTTAGGGTTTTGCAGGAGTAAAGGAAGGTAGAGGGATGCAGAAAGAGGGTGGATGATGCAGAAAGGTGGGAGTTGGGAAAGACGCGGTTTGTTGGTTACTGAGCTTGTAGTTAGCTTGGGCTTTAGGAAATAGAATGTTAAAATTCTAGGTTATTATGAGAATAAGGTTTTGGGCTTATGGATAAGTGGGCTTTAAGGAAAATTGGGTATTTTGTGTTGATAAATGACCACGGGTTTTTTTTTTTAACAAGTAAAAACAACAACTAAAAGATGAACTAACTGTTTATTTTGAGTTTATTTTTGTATTTAATTTCTTATTTCTTATATTTATGTGTGAACTTTTTATTTTTATAATAAAAATGATTTAGTGTATTTTTTGGTACTAAATTTAAATTTATTTCTATAATATTTTTTAAATAATATATAAGATATTGAAATTGATTATTTTTTCTTTAATTTTTTTGAAAAGAGTTTATTATAACTTTAAATTTAAATTGATTTCAAATTATAATCCAGTTCCCTAAAAATATATTTTGTAAGATGTATTCCCTTACCCATATCCAAAATTCGGATTATTTTTAAGTGTACCCCCTGTGTTAATATTAGAAATGAGAAGGATCCGACTTCTAGATATGTATCTGTATCCGACACCCGCATCGAGTCTGAGCATCATAGCTCACACGTACATGTACTGATCAAATGACTTCCAACCCTTCTCTTATTATTTAGTATGTTAAGATTCAAATTGAAGAGAGATCTCTTCAAATCCTAGCTTGTGCCTAGGACGTTGTAAATTTGAGAATGGTTTGCTTGTTACTTCCATTATACTTGCATATTTTCAGTTGTTTGAGCTTGTGCATAATGGTGCGTTCTCTATTTGCAGGGCCGATTTGAAATCATCTCTTTGACAGGTTCCTTCCTGCTGTCAGAGAATAATGGTAACCGCAGTCGAACAGGTGGTCTAAGCGTGTCGTTGGCTGGGTCAGATGGTAGAGTCTTAGGTGGTGGAGTTGCTGGAATGCTTAGGGCAGCATCACCTGTACAGGTACTATTTTGATGTGCTCTCTCTCTCTCTCTCTCTCTCGTGAGTATGATATCAACTAAACCATATTTTTCTCAATCAGATTGTGGTGGGAAGCTTTATTGCTGACGGGAAAACCCCAAAGTCTGGGCTGCCTTCTGCACCACCTCCAAATATATTGAATTTTGGTGCTCCAGTAACTGGTGGCAGTCCTTCCCCAGATGCCTCTAGTGAGTCATCCGAGGAGAATGGTGGCAGTCCTCTCAACTCTGGCTCAGAACCTTATGGTAATGTTGGCCAGCCAATTCAGAATATTTCGATGTATTCAAGCATGGTTTGGCCAAACTCCACCATCAAAATGCATCCCAATTAACAAACACTAAACTCCTTGGAATATTTACATGTGGTTTCAGCAACAAGTCTAGAGGTCGATTTTTAATGCTAACCGGCGGTTCATTGGTGCTCTTCCTTCCCATCTGAAGAGTGAAGCTTTACTTCTGCATAATCATTTTCTTCTCTTCCCATGAGTAGGTTCATATGGTTACTTTCATATTCATATATGGATGATTGAGTGCAAACCTTACCTTGACAGGCTTTGTTTGCCATCTTAGTTTTTTCTCTCTTCATTTTTAGTGATACTTTTCTTGTGCCTGAAGTTTTCTGTCTTGAAAGTATTTCATTTCATATTATTAGATTTCAAGCGTTTCAATAGAATGGGAATCATTACAAGAAAGCTCCGCCCCCGAATTTTTTTTTTTTAACTAAAAGATGATTGAAAACAATGATTTTGAGTACCAAAATAGGTAAGTTATATTGACTGACCAAAAAGACAATTAGTTTGTCGATACAAAACACAATATAATGGGAATCATTACAAGAAAGCTCGTTATGTAACAAGAAAACTGAAATAAAATGAGAAAATAAGAAATGCAGGTTGATTCGAGAAAATCTGGACCTCGAATAACCTCGCCTCCCAAGACGAACAAACTAATGTTTGTAGAAATAATTAATTGACTGCCATCGTTCAATTTGCTTGTCTACTTTCGACGTTGTAGAAATACTACAAATGTTAGGGTATTTGTTCATCCTCGTAAGAACTATAACTGGTACATTTTATATTATTATTAACAAGTGTATGGATTGAAAATTTTTGCCCTCACAAAGCAATGATGTGCACAATGGTGTTGCTTGTCTTTATAAAAATAGAACTTTACTTGATTTAAAACTCTGAAATGAACAGGTTTTTTACATTTTGTCCTTGAACCCTCTCCTCTCCTCTACAATGGCAAGTGGCCTAAGTTAACAGGCTGGCCCAGACCCTTCGACGCCCCTTGACATAAGCAAAGGCCCCTGCCTGTTGAGGTACAAATTCTTCTGTAGAAGCAACAACCTTTGCCCATTCAGTTAAGGAGTTGTACTCAGACGTACTTTTCTACCAAGCTACTAGGCCAGAGTAGAGTCCCTAAGTAGGATGGAATGGGAACACGAACAAAACTGTCAAGTGAAGACTTGTCTTTGTCCACCACCAAGTGGCGAAGGGGAGGAGTCGAGATAGAAATAAGAGGGACTTCCATGGCCAGGGACGTAGCCAGAATTTT
>CAIGRS010100947.1:0-20837 GCA_903798395.1 Fraxinus floribunda | reverse complement strand
ACCCAACCCAAAAAGAAAAAGAAAAGAACTTAAACTGAACAAACACATCATTCCAGCCGTTAGACAGTCTAATCCATACACTGTGTCTTTATTCAACAACATTATTCTTGGAACTATCTACCTCTCATGTATGTGAGAGCCTACAACTTTCTTTCTAAAGTCCACTTCATTTCCTACCCTAAGTTACACCAATACCCCCGTGCACTCAACAAATCGTCCACAACATAACTACAAAACGACGCGTTCACAATAAAAGTCGCAGTTAGAACACCAGCGACTTTAGTGATGATGCACGGAATGTTCGTACCCCATTCGGTCATTCTTCTTTATTACGGCCCACGTGCCATCTTCCATTTGTACGCCGAAAATCCCTCCTCCTTTTTCCTTTCAACACAGATAACCACGTACAAATCTTATATGGTACCGTAATAACTGAAATCCAAATTCTACGAGCAAAACCCACTCTATCTAGCGAGAATCCCTGATATAGAAAGGGGAATTCTTCGTAACCCTTCCAAATCCCACATATATATACATCTGTATATGTGTATATAGGGAGAGGTTCTATCCATTTATTTATAGATGGGGGCTGTGACGTCGTCGATGGCGGCAAAGTTTGCGTTCTTTCCGCCGAATCCGCCGTCGTACAGGGTGGTGGCGGAGGAGGGGACTGGCAAACTGAAGATGACTGAGGTGACGGAGAAGGATAACGTGGATGTTTTGAAAGTGAAGACGAAGAGGGGGAACGAGATCGTTGCGATGTATGTGAAGAATCCGGTGGCGAAGCTGTCGATTCTATACTCCCACGGCAACGCCGCCGATCTGGGTCAGATGTATGATCTTTTCAGTGAGCTCAGCATTCATCTACGAGTCAACATGATGGGGTACTGAAATTCCTACACATTTTGGAAAATTTTGATCAATAATTTGTTTGTTTGTTTATTTGTATTGTTTCAGTATATTAGGATCGAGAAAGGTTCGATTTTTTTTATTAGAAAGTTGTTTGTATAATGACTGTGCTAGAGATTGTGAGGTGATTGGTTGGGTGGCTATTCAAAAGGTTTTTTGGTGATTCATCTTTACATTGAGGAATCTGTTGTACATATAGCTGTTGATTGAGAGTAAGAATTTGTTTCTTGAAGTGGAAAGAGTGTTTATAGTTATTTAATTGACGAAAGTAACAGATCAATTATATCTCCCACCCGTTGTAGAATCTTTATAGATAGATTGGTTGTGGAAACTTAATTTCCTTGTGAGATGTTGTCACAAGATTCTATTTCTGCTAGCTTTTTTATTATTGTCCTTTGCTTATCGCAAATTGTCGTTTTGATACCAACCAATCACAGCATAGTGGAAAGACCAGGCAATTGAAATCTGCATTCTCATTGCTGATTTCCTAATTACCTATAATTTTGGCAGGTATGACTACTCAGGGTATGGACAGTCCACTGGCAAGGTATGAGAAACAGACTTGGTGGATGTGTTAAAGGAATTTTAGGACAAAAATGCTAAAATTTGTATTTTTCATTCTTTTGATAGCCAAGTGAGCAGAACACTTATGCGGATATAGAAGCTGTGTATAAATGTCTTCAAGATACTTATGGGGTGAAAGAAGAAGATATAATCTTATACGGGCAATCTGTCGGGAGCGGCCCCACTTTGGATTTGGCATCCTGTTTGTCTAGATTAAGGGCAGTTGTTCTTCACAGTCCAATCATGTCTGGTCTTCGAGTAATGTATCCAGTTAAGCGGACATACTGGTTTGACATTTATAAGGTAAAATAATCTAATGCAATTAGCACAAGATTGATCTTTTAACTTTCATATATGTTTTCTAGGCTTCATTTTCATTTGACCAAGTTTTACTTTCCCTTGTGATGCAGAATATTGAAAAAATCCCATTGGTCCAATGTCCTGTCTTGGTTATTCATGTGAGTTTTATCTCGTTACTTTCTGGAATAAATTGCAGAATTGGAGATTTTTGCTTGATTGTAATTGCTCAAATGCAATTTTCCATATGTATTCTCATCAGTAATAGTGTGTAATGTTTATCCATCCTAAGGCTACTCGTGATCACCAGAAGATGCTGAATCTAATGTAGTTGAAAAGCATCTTTGTCCTGTTTGAACACCGACATTTTGGAGGTGATGAGCCAAAGCCATTGTTAGGGTGGGATGAGCACTGAAAAGGCATTAATGAGAATGTTTTAACTAAAAACAAAGCATTGGCAGTTACTTTCTCATAACAGGTCTTGTGGATTTGAATGTTTATAGAGGGGTCTATGAATGTATGAAAACTTAATAATTCATTTTTTCATCTTCTAGTGTTACTATTATTAGTGTGTCAACCATCGGCGAAGAAATCACAGGCAATTGAGGACAATTAGTTCCCTATTCTTGTTGTAGTACCAAAAGATTTTTAACTCCATGCCCATATCTTGCTCAAGTTTTTAATCTAATTATTCTTCTTCTTTCTTCTTTTTTGGTATCCTAGCTGCCATGATAGAGTCGGTTTTGAAGAGAAACTTTAGTTTATATTTTCTTACTGCACGGATCAGAACATTTTTGAACCCTTTCGTTGTTTCAATCCCCTTAATCCTTACACCACAGTTTAATTTGTTATGCATTGGGATGCTTATTGGTATTAGGCCTTTGATGCATAAGATGCATAAGTCATGTAAAATAAAGTCAAAAAGTATCATGTCTCCCCCTTATTGATAAATCGAGAGCTAGTTAGGCGAGAGGAAAGCAGGAGGCTGCCAGTGAGTGTGAAAAATCCTGTCCCATATCTTTAACATAACAAGAAGGTCAATTTTAAGCAATTAATTTGATATTTACGCTTATAATATCAGAAAATTTTGCCTCATCTTTATTTTTAGCACAGCTGAGATATCAGAAGCTAAAATATGGTAGTTGATTATTATTATTTTTAATCTTTGCATTTGTTGTGTATCTATTCATTCCCACTATCCAAGCAGGTGCATTTTTGTGGCAAAATAACTTCTTAGATAGTACCAGAATAATTCCCTTGAACCTGATTCCAAAGTAACTTTAAGCCACAGTTCAGTTCATGCCTAATCCACCCCACCAAGATTGATTATCATTCCTGTCATCATAAATATGTTATTTTTATAGTGTGAGCACTACACGAAGCACTTGAAGAGCAGATGATGGCACTGTGATAAACCTTTGCTGCTATTAATTTGCAGTTTAACCATCCTAAAGGACCCTTTCATACTGGCTAAATCATTTTGTATTGAGAAATTCAGTTAAAAAATCCGGGAATACAAATGCCTCTGGATAGAAACTCTTATCTATCCGTAGTTTGAATGTGTTCTTGCAGAATTTGCAGGTACGATTTCTTCCCTTCTCCCTCATAACACGCTTCTCTTCTCCCCTGTATTTACAGGGTACTGCAGATGACGTTGTAGATTGCTCCCACGGGAAGCAGCTCTGGGAGCTTTGCAAAGAGAAGTACGAGCCCTTATGGGTTAAAGGTGGCAATCATTGTGACCTGGAACTTTACCCGGAATATATTAAGCATTTAAAGAAGTTCATAATAGCAATTGAAAAATCAGCACATTTGAAAAATGAATCTATACAATCTGCAAATCAGACGGATAATGCGCGAAACAGCATAGATTGCCGAGCTAGAGAAAGCACAGATCAGAGAGAGAAGTCTAGATCAAGCACTGATCAAAGAGAAAAACCTAGGGCAAGCACGGATCGAAGAGAGAAATCCAGAACCAGCATTGACAGGAGGGAAAAATTGAGAGAGAGTGTGGATTTTGCTGAGAAAGCAAATAACAATGCTGAACAGCCAGAGAAAGCCAGGAACAGTATAGATCGGTTGGGCTCAACTTAAATATTTAAGAGTTTTTTCACGTGCATGCTTTTTACTATATCCATATTCCATCATGCAATGAATAATATGCAAATGCCTTTTTTTTACTGTTGTAATTCTATGGTGGCAGCTTTGGAGATATGATGAAATCGGCTGTTTTATGCAATATCGACTGTTTCAAGCCCATGGGTGCAAAGGTCTGAGAATAGATCAAAGGTAGTCCTAATGGCTGAAGTTTTTATTTTCACTCATTTGTTGCCCCATTTTTAACTTAAGTAACTTATAATATAATACTGCACTTGTTTCCTTCTGCTGATGATCTTACTCTCAACTCCTCCCTGCCTGCACGTATAGCATTGCATTCATGCAAAATACATATTGATAGTAATGGTTTTGCTGTTTACATTTTCATTGAAGGCATTTTTAAATCCAGAATTCATGGTTGCTAAGTTCCCATCCAAGATACACCTGCTGAAATTTCACAAGAAGAGTTGAAAATGTAATGAATTTTGATTTGGTCCATTCCTACATGGCATCGTCCGTAGCTCAGCTTGCTGGAATCTCACGCACTGCTCTCGTTGCACGACACAAGCAATTGGTTACAGTTGTTGCTGCAAAACATTACTTCAAACCTTAGACAAATCTCTGATTCATCATACATTCTTTTGAGATTCTCAAATTTGTGAAGGAACCAGGTTGGCATACAGATTTGGGTTTCTAAGGTGATTATTGCCACGACACCCCCAGTCCTTTCCTCTCTTCCTAGAGAGGTTTGGTTCATGTCTTAAAGATAATTATATTTAGAGCAGTTTTTGTTTATGGAAGATCAATGGTACAATATTTCGATTCATCTGGCACGACATTGCATTTTATGCCTAGTCTGTTGACGTCCTAATATTTACCAGCTGGATTATGGCAGAAAATATACTCGTCCCTAGAGCAGTATCTTTCAAGATTGTTTCTCGCTTTCCACAAGTGTACAAAGTATTGACGGCGTATATACAAAAATATGAGTTTAAAGGCATTACGAATCTCCTTGATACGTACACATACATGATGTCATTGAAGAACACCCTTGACCGAGGCCTTTCCTCTGTCGGCAAGAAAATGGTTCAACGCCCTTTGACGTAACTCCATTACATGCTTCAACGATCATATGTTAAAATCCTAAACTCATTTTTGCTAGTGGAAAACTGATTATGAAGACTGCAATCCCCATTTGAAACGTACTTTTATATGCATGCCACGTACAAAAATTCGAAGGAAATGGCAATATGAAGGAACTTATAACAAGAAAAACGTGCCTATACTTTCTTTCCAATTTAATGTGCGTCAAACAGTGGCTGAACATTTCTTCTTATCTTTTTTTCAACAATCATGATACATGTACATCATATGTTACACAATTATTTATATTGTATCACATGACAACAGACAGTTTAAAAAAAAGAAAAAAACATTTTCCACCCATGATTTTTTAAAAACAAAGGGATGCTAAAGTTGATGTAAGGTACGAACATACATTTAGATTATTATTATTTTAGTTACGCAATTTGGTACAGAAAAATCATACAACAGTATGGAAAAGAGGTTTTAGAAGGGTTTAAAGTCCTATTTGAAGACGTTTACCAACTCAAACTCTTTCATTTAGGTCCTGTTTGAGCCACATTTTTTCTTCATTAAAATGAAAAATATGATCGTTATCCATCACATCAACATTAAAATTAAAATTCTCTATCTCTTGTGTGGGCCCATAACGACTATATTTTTTATTCTCATTCTTATTATAATGTGGCTCAAACGGGCCTAAATGAAATTAATTTGAGTGAGATTAATTTAAAAGAATGTATTCTAGAATAGTAGATTGACGGATAATGTGTAGTTGAAAAAAGAAGAAAAAGTTATTAATTTGATAGAAAATATTATTTTATTAAAAAATGTATAATTAAAAATGAATAGAAGAAGGTGAATAAAAATTTTAAAATTTTGAACTCCATTCTTGAAACAATAATGTACAGCAGCAGACCTCAGCTTTCTTCGAGCATCAAAATTGATCAGACAAAAATTCCACTGGGAAGCCTGTAGTTCTTGTTCTAACCAACCCAACAATTCCCAGTTATGTTGAGAAAAATTGTTAAACAAGCTACGTCAAAAACCCCAACAAAGCTTTCTCTCAACCCCCAATCATTTTCTCGCACCTGCAGCTTTCTTGGATTCTCCCAAGATTCGACTTTTCCGGAGAAATATAAGTGTAGGCCCCTTTTTGAGCTTAATTCTCGCTCCAGTACTTGTTATCCTGAACTGGGTCTTCGAAAAATTGGCGAAGTTTTTACCCGGCCCCGGGACCAAGTCGTGGGCAGGCCTATTTTAAGCGGTGTGAGAAGCCAAGTCAATAGCTATGGATTGTGCCCAAAAACTTATGCCTCTGTGGCAGAGGCTGTGGCGGTATCACCCACTGATGTGGAGGATGATTATAATCATGTTAGTCTTTCTGTGGCTGATGAGGTTCAGGAATTGTTAACCGAGATGAAGAAGGAGGAGAGGAAACAGTATTGTATGCGCTGGGGGAGGCAGAGCGTTCATGGGATGGGGAAACAGAAGTACCAAGCGCTTAGGAGGAGGCAGGCTAGGATCGAGACTGAAGCGTGGGAGCAAGCGGCTAAAGAGTATAAGGAGCTTTTAATGGATATGTGTGAGCAGAAATTGGCTCCCAATTTGCCTTACATGAAGTCTTTATTTTTGGGATGGTTTGAGCCGTTGCGTGATAAGATTGCTGCAGAGCAGGAGTTCATTCGGAAAGGGAAGAGCAAGGCAGCCTATGCCAAATATTTTGATCACTTGCCAGCTGACATGATGTCTATTATTACAATGCATAAGCTAATGGGATTGTTGATGACCGGAGGTGAGCATGGGTGTGCGAGGGTAGTTCAGGCTGCTTGCATGATAGGTGATGCAATTGAGCAGGAGGTTGGTGAGCTTTAGATTTTTGCATATCCAACTGCCTTTATTTGAAAGGCAATATAGTTGGAAAATTTTATGACTTAGTTATATTGCCTAGTTTTAGTTGCTCACTTGCTTGAACTTTACTCACAATTACTACTTAATAAAATAAGGACATCAAATTATTATTGGTAATTGACAGCATTTTCGGTGGCTTCCTAGTGTCAACAAGCAAGGTTGAATTCTGAATGTGTGGAGTGTTGTTGTGAAGTGAGCATGTTATGTAGAATTAATATTTCACAGCACTTGAAGTAGATTAGATGAGACTGGGAATATTTGAGATGGTTTCCATTAATTCTTGAATCATAAAGACTTGAGATTTTTCACTGACTTGCTGGACATTCAGGATTCATTAATGGATTAAATTAAGGTAGTAGGTAGGAAATTGGAAGTGTTAAACCAGATAAGATGCAGCTTGCTATTTAGGAGATCATGATATCGATGGAAAGTGTGTGCCGTACGCCCGGAGTGTGTTTTGGTTTGGAACATTGCCAAAGTATTAATAAATGGATGCAACAAGCTTGAATTAAGGAACAAGGGTGTAATTTGCCTATTTTTAAAATTAGAAAGGGTGGGGTGCCTTTTCTGGGGACATTGGGGTATTATGCTTTTATCCATATCAGAATCTTTTATGGTTGGTTGATTGTAGTGGTGGCTTTTTTTATTATTTTCCTAATAATTTCTGTCATTGATCAGGTTAGAATACACAAATTCTTGAAGAAAACAGAGAGGCAAAAAGTTAAAGAGACAAAACAGGAAGGAGGTGGATCTGATGGCAATGACCAAGAACAAGAAAAGTTACGAAAGGCGGTTAATAATTTGATGAAAAAGCAAAAGCTGCGAGCAGTGAGGCAACTAGTTAAAGCACAGGATGATTCAAAACCGTGGGTCACTGATGCTAAAGCAAAGGTCTGACTCTGACCTAACTCTTGTACTCATTGCATTAAGTTTACAGTTTTCTTACAAGCTAAATGTGCAGTTGTTTTAACCCTCAGGTTGGCAGCCGACTCATTGAATTGCTGCTTCAAACAGCCTATATACAGCCTCCAGTCGATCAGTTAGCAGACAGTCCACCTGATATTCGACCTGCATTTATACACAGTTGTATAACTGTACGGAAAGAAACAAAGTATGTTTTTTTTTTTTAAGCAAGCTTTCTTTTTGTTGCTTCAAGTCTTCAACAGTGCTTACTAGCTTCACTTTGTGCAGGAACTTTAGCAGAAGATATGGTGTTATCCAATGCGATCCACTTGTCACTAAAGGCCTTGAAAAAACTTTAAGTTCATTTATTTCTTCATGTTCTTCTTTGGGAAAAATCTGATACAATTATTTCGAAATAGCACAATTATTAATGCATGACTTGGAAATTTATTTTTAGTTCAGTTACTGTATTAAATCTGAGAAAGAATTTATAACTGAAGGATCTTTTGAAGAACTCCAATGTATAACTTGAAGTTCATGTTAATTTTTTTATCATCTCGCGTGTAAATTAATACCTAAAAGTTAATATTTTGTTTACAGGCCAGGCACATGGCCATCCCTTATATGCCAATGTTAGTGCCTCCAGTCAAGTGGACCGGGTATGTTAACTATGTGGTTCTTATTGGAAATGTCATTCTCTCCTTTTCATTTTTATACATTATCTTAAAAGTATGAATTTTGATCAATCATCTTTAATTGGTATATTATGTGACTTCTATTAATACTAAGATGCTCAAGAGATGTTGGATGTGACACATACAAATATGGATGGACTTGAAATTAGGACTATATAGTTCACTGGCCTATAGGAGTGCTATTCTGGTTTTCCTGATTAGATTAGGTTACCAGTTCAACAATAAAAAAAGGTTGATGTTTCCCCTAGCTAATTTTTACCTATTAAAAATTCTAACATGACAGTTTCATGAAATGCATCAACAAAAGCATGAGCGCAGATTCAAATGAAAAGACTGCATATTTCTGCACGTCTATTGTTAGCGTGGATAGTTATTGGATTCTTTATTGTCTTTCAAGTTCCGATCCTTTGGTTTTATAAGCATGACCTGTACCAAATACTTGATATTTGGACATGTGTATTGGACACCTGTCTGTTATGCTGCATTAACTAACTATTTCAAATAAACTGGGAATGCCCACTTTGAACAGTTTGTACAGTCTAAAGAAAAGTAAAAATAAGTCAAATAAGTACATATCTTATATTTTTCCTTGCACGTGTCTTTTATATTTAGAGAGTAATTTTTTGATGCGTGCACACAATCAGCTCCAACACTCATATCCCAATTCAAGTAACGTAGATTTTCCAGTATTTCTTGAGATATATGCATGTGTTTTCTAGAGTAGATATTAATTGCCATAGGTTTAATTTTGATAAGTTCTTGTCTCTGTTGATGTCCCTGGATTTCGAACTTTATCTCGTTCTGTTTCTTTCATGGGGGTTGTGTTGGGAATGCAACTTTTTAGGGTTAAATTTATGTTGACTTCAAATAATGCAAGAAATCTTTTTTTTCCCTACAGCGTCTCTTATTTTATTTTATTACTAGTGGGTGTCTTTTCAAATCGCTGCATATGTAAAGATGTGGTGTCCACAATTTGAATGGTAAAGGGCATAATGGGGAAAAATTTAAGTTCGAAACATGGGAAATTGTAAGGGGTCTTACTTATAGAACAGCCAAAAAAAGGAAGATTGACTCATTTTTAATGAGGAGGGAGTATTTCAAAAATTAAGTTCGAAACATGGGTAATTGTAAGGGGTCTTACTTATAGAACAGCCAAGAAAAGGAAGATTGACTCATTTTTTATGAGGAGGGAGTCTTTCAGCAAAACTACAATTCTAGATTTTGAGAAGTTCTCATGCTTTTAATGCAGGAAGTTCTATTAGTTTATTGGTTCCTAAGAAATAAGAATTGTTGTCCAATTTAAACTCCTTTGAAGGGTTGCTAGAGCTGATTGACTGTTTTTATTTTTGAAGTCCAGTAGGTGAAGGTTACTTCTGGGGTGTGATTCTGATCAAATATCTTCTTTTCTTCTGCAGTTATGACAGGGGTGCACACTTATATTTGCCTTCATATGTCATGCGCACACATGGAGCAAGACAACAACGTGAAGCAGTTAAGAGGGTCCCTATGAAACAGTTAGATCCAGTCTTTGAGGTTTGGTACTCATTTTTGTTATTTTTGGTTTTAGTTTACAAGTGGTCTTGTGGATACTTTGATATGTGAAAGTTATGTTTCCCTTTTCTTGTTCAGGCTTTGGATACACTTGGAAGCACCAAATGGAGAGTGAATAAGAGAGTACTTGGGGTCATTGACCGAATATGGGCTAGTGGAGGTCGCCTTGGGGACTTGGTTGACCAGAATGATGTGTGTTACTCTGCATCTCTGTTTTTTCCATTCAGAATTGTTTTCATTTGTTGACCTAGGTTAGGAGGGGTTTGTATTTTTCATTTATGCTAAATAACTGTTGCATATTTCTTGTTTCATGCAGATCCCACTGCCAGAGCAGCCAGATACAGAAGATGAAGCAGTACTTAAGAAATGGAAGTGGAAAGTTAAATCTACCAAGAAAGAGAACAGAGAGAGGCATTCACAACGATGTGATATAGAGCTCAAACTTGCTGTTAGATCTATTGTCCTTCGTGAAATTGTATTAGTGCATTATATATTGGCAATGAGAGTTAAATGAAATCTTCTTGATTGTGAACAGGTTGCACGGAGAATGAAGGAGGAAGAAGGTTTCTTTTACCCACACAACCTTGATTTTCGTGGCCGGGCATACCCCATGCATCCACATTTAAACCATCTGGGTTCCGATATCTGTAGGGGAATCCTGGAGTTTGCGGAGGGACGTCCACTTGGGAAATTAGGCTTGCGTTGGCTTAAGATACACTTGGCAAATCTGTTTGCCAATGGTGTGGACAAATTATCTCATGAGGATCGAATATCTTTTATTGAGAACCACTTGGATGATATATTTGATTCTGCAGACAGGCCACTTGAAGGGAAGTGCTGGTGGTTGAATGCAGAAGATCCATTTCAGTGTTTGGCCGTATGCATTAATCTTTCTGAAGCCCTGAAAAGTCCATCTCCAGAGACAACAATTTCGCATATCCCTGTGCATCAGGTAGTGTTTTTATGTAACATACTGTTTTTTTTTTAAACCTTCAATACTTCTCACTGCCTGGTAGAATAAACAAATTGTCTTTAGTAGTAATAACCAGGGTAGTAAAGTATGTTAGAGAGAAACTTGGGGACATGCAATCTTTCCTATAGAAATTTTTTAGTTTTGAACGCTAATTGTGTTATGTCAAACTTGATGTTTGGAGTTTCAAGCCTAATATACTGGAAGACCAGGTGCATTTTCATATTGACTTGGAGCTTGTTTAGGTGGGCTTATTTTCTTTGTTATAAGCAAATAAGTATGTTGTGGCATACTTAAGTCCCACACAAATGTGTGTGGGACCGATAGTTTTTATATCTTACTGGTTTTTATGTTTTGTCCTTGTAAATTGACTGCATAATGTTAAATATAACACTCCAAATTTTCATAAACCATGGAGTGTTACCAAAAACGCATTTTTCTTTACATTAAATGCAGAATGATGAAAATAATTTTTTTAATAAAAATATGGGTTATCCATGAACTTGAATTAAACATTAATATTTTATTGTTCGAAATAAAAGTACTCTAACTACTATTTAAATATAAACATGTTCTTGAACATAAATAAAACTAATTAATCAGTTAAAGACGGAAAACCTAGTAATTTTATTTCTTCAAATCCTCTGGCAACTCGCATCACTATCCTGCCACAAATCCAATCAATCCAAACTAACCTATAAATTTTTTGTAAGAGTGAGTATTTAAAAATACCTAGCAAGATACGTACAATTTCTATACACAAATATATAATCATCAATTTAAACACTTCATACCACTCTTCTCTTATGAAGTATATCGATGGCAGCGACACGCCCATTTTAGATCATCTTAAATACCTGGAGGATTTCATATCTTTTTATAAAAAAACCCGAAGACCACTGGCAATTTATGCATAAATGACGGAATACATAAAGGTATACGGAAACAAACTACTTGCACATGAGTATCTTACCTTGATAGATTTGAAAAGTTGTGAAGTAATGTAAAATAATGCACAGGAAAATCCTTTTTCCATGCTTCTTTTTATCTCTCTCTCTCTGCCTTGACTCTCTCTTTTCTTTTGTGGTGAAATATTGGGACTACATACAATATTTATAGTGGAAAAATATTCATAGGTTGAGATGATATGCAGTTTAAGTATAACAAATGGATAAGAATAAGTTTACTATTTAAAATGGGATTTGCAAATTGCAATTCAACTAAATAAGATAAATTTCTGTTTTAGTTGAATTAAAAATCCTAATTAAATAAAAATATTAGTTTATGTTTATTTAACCACACACGTGCCTATTGCCAACCTGTTTAAAATCAATAAACAAAATAAATTACTAATTAATGACAACTCCTATAAACTTCAATAACTTGGGCTTAACTTATTTGAATTAACTTTTTCTCGAGTCCATGATACATCATTTATTACAAACTACAAAACAAGCCCAATATTAATATATTAATTCTCGCTCTATCAAGATTTAATTATTTGACCCAAAAATAATAAGAATATAAACATATTTACTTTAGTCCCCCAACTTTCGAAATTATATATATAAAAAAGCATCTAGACCAAATAATTCTATTCTGTAAAATTTTGGAGCATTACATTAGATGCCTGAAATGTTACTTTGTAGTGGCCTTTTACTTTCAAGTCTGGTTAAATACGATTGCCAGAAAAAATTTCAAAGTTTCATAGCATTGATTTTTCGTTTGATTATTTTTATTCGGTAATCCAGGAAATTCTTTGATTATTGGAGTTGTTATTCCCCTTCTTTAGTAATGTTTAAATCTAATCTAATACGTTGTGATTTTCTAGGATGGTTCCTGCAATGGTTTACAGCACTATGCTGCCCTTGGTAGAGATAAGGTGATTTGATTTATTTGTTTTCTTTGATCATCTTGGCATGCATTTCTCGTGTAAGATATTATGGTACAAAAACTGTTTGGCAATCAGCAACCTGAATACTAGGTATTATAATTAGTACAAAAATTGACACTCTTATTGGGTAAAAAAAATCTTGATCAACATAATATATACAGAGATTAATAAGAATTTTTCTTGCTTGAGGCCTTTCTGCCTAAACTTCGGAAGGGCAACCAATCACGTCAATCCACATCACATATATTCAAGTTCATGTTTTACCTCGCTGAGTGGTTTCTGTGTTCTTAGGCAGCTGGAAGATCTTATTATGACTTGTTAAACTTCCTCGGTCCCCCATCCCAAATTTTCAATCTAACAGGCTCAGTAGTTTTGTTTATTCAGTTGGGAGCAGCGACTGTTAATTTGGTTGCTGGAGAAAAACCTGGTGATGTTTACTCAGGAATAGCTGCCAGGTGATCTGCTTTTTCCCTTGGTACCAGACGTTTTTTTTTCAATAATTCATATCTATTTTTCTGAAAGAGGTGTAGCAGGTGCAATATATGTCATCAGGCAAGTTGGTACTGGGACTAAATTTTGAAGAAAAAGCGGAGATTAAGGATTGTTTTAGTTTACTTCGATTGCATGAATTTCCTATCAAAATTATGAAGCCAGGGCAGTAAGAAGTAAGAGAAAGTTGCATTGCTTCTGGCAGGCAGCATTTTTATATTCAGATGCATCTTTGAAATCCAAATATTGAACTCGATGGTTCGAAAATGGGAAAAAAAATAAAAAAATCACAGTACTAAAAGAAGTGATTTTACTTGTTGCTGGCCTTAATTTTTTGTTTTTCCAACATGTGAAGTCCTCTTTAAAATACTGGAACAGTTCGAAGCATTATTCAACCATCTTTATCCAGTCATTGCTGATTTTCTTGCTCTATGTAGCTGATAGCAGTGAAGTTAAGCAGTACCTCAGATAATTTTTCGCTTTTCTTTTTTTTTTTTTTTTTGTGAATATCTGATTTTATTGAAAAGGATATATTGATTCATTGAGTGGAGTAACTGTATAATACAAAAAGTACAGGACACAAATGACCTGTTTAATCCCCTCAGCTCTTCTCAAATGAACTCACATGTGCGAGAGACATTGGATAATTAGGTTCTTAAATTTCAATTTTTTTTACATGGAAGAATTGCTTTCTGCATAAGCTTGAATGAGGTATTTGAGATATTGTTGTATTGAAAACAAATCTGATCCGATTACTCAAATCTAAACAATGTTAACTAGAAGTCATCACATTATTTTCTCGTCTGTGCAAAAGATTTTTTTTTATTGAACTATTGTTTGAACATGATACCTCCATACAGAGTTCTCAAGATTATGAAGTGTGACGCACAGAAGGATCCTGCAGTATTTCCAGATGCATTGCGAGCAAGAGCTTTAATCAGCCAGGTTTTATGTCACCGCTGCTTGAGTTTATAGTTTGCTTGCATCAAAAATGATATCATATTAAATGTCTTGGCAATTGTTATCGGTCATAACATGGATTTCCATCCACAATTATGAACTCAAATATATTTCATCCAACAGTGTCGATGACTGTATTTTTACAAGATTCTATGTGATTTATTTGATATTTTACATTCTACATCGTTTTTGATCCCCTGGGCACCTTCTTGCTATTTACTGATCATTTGCTCTATATCCGAGCAATGTTTAGGTAGACAGGAAGTTGGTGAAACAGACAGTGATGACATCTGTGTATGGTGTCACTTATATTGGGGCTAGAGAGCAGATAAAGAGAAGATTAAAGGAACGTGATGCCATTGCAGATGATACAGAGCTCTTTAGTGCGGCTTGTTATGCAGCAAAAGTAACGCTCAACTTTAGCCCAATTACATTTTCAGTAAATGTAAAGTATTGGTATACAATTCTGAAAATAAAATCAATATGGAATACTCTGTTGAAGTTTTTCTCACAATCCCCATGTAACTTCTTGCTTGGCCAATTCTTAGTGATTAAAATAGTTGCTATTTTCTGGTGCAGCCCTTACCAAACGCCATGACAATTATAAGTTATTTTGCATTAACATTTACTAGGATTTAGTTTACATTCATTTCCCTAAGTCTAACTTGTCCTGCAAAACACATCTCTCATGCACACTTGTTGTTGTGTGTGTATGGGCTGGTAGCCTGGTTCTCACTTTACTAGCAACTTAATGTGGTTAATATGATGACAATGGTGAATATATACCCCTTCTCAATGAAATAATGTGCTATCAGGGTCGTTTTCTTGGCCTGATTTTTCAATACTTATATCTGCTCCCGCATTATTTAGTTTGGTTTTTATACTTCTTGACGACATCTAATGTTTGCTTATTGGTACTTGATAGACTACCTTAAATGCACTCGGGCAAATGTTTGAATCTGCACGCAGCATCATGAGCTGGCTTGGAGACTGTGCTAAGGTGTGTACTGGTAGTTTCAAAGAGTATGCAATATGCTTTACCTTGAGATGGTATTTTGGCAAAATTATTTGCTAGAGATCTGATGAATATTCATATTATGGGGGGCTTATACGTCGTGGCTCTATTGGACCCTGAGGTGTGTAATATTAAAAATTACAGTGGAACTGCTTGGCAATTTTCACTAGATAATTGAAGTCGTAGTTGGTTTTTAGATTTTCCTCAAAACAAGACCATGTGGGATGTGTTTCAATCTTTGTATGTTTCAAATTACAATTCAGTGGCCTTGCAACTAGTTGGATATTACATAATCATTGACTATGAACCTGGGACAGATTATTGCATCTGAAAACCAGCCAGTTCAATGGACGACTCCCCTTGGACTCCCAGTTGTCCAACCTTACCGGAAAATAGGAAGGCATCTGGTCAGTGTAATTGAAATTAAGAAAATGTCATTTAATCCTTTTTATCGTTTCCATAGATTCAAAACCAATCATATTTTTATGGTCTTCATCTGATGTGCAGGTTAAGACTTCTCTTCAGATTTTGACACTGCAGCGTGAAACAGAAAAGGTGGCTTGATAACCTTTCATTATTTTGGGTTTATTTTATCTATGAACTTATGAATGTAGCTACTATGTTGTTTATCAAGAGCATATATTGACGCCTCGAAGGAAATCCTTGGTCTTGCACGAGTACAATGTATTAGGTTTTACACGTTCAGAAATCAAGCCGATGAGAATGCAATTTTTCTTTACATTTTAGGGCACTTTAACCATCCAGCTGCAGCTTAAAATTAACCTCAGTAACATTTGAGCCAAGTAATTTCTAAAAAAGCTCAAACATGTATGACATACTTAAAACTTAAAAGTAACTATTAAGCTTAGCCAAACATGATTTCTTATATTATAGTATTAGTCGTTGAGCATAAAATTGTTCTGCATCAAAGGCTGATTGTCTCTCTTGATTGTTTTGACATTTGTACGCAAGTTTCTGAACCCAGACAAAAATGTCCTATTCTTTATTTAATTTCAGATAATGGTCAGGAGGCAGAGGACAGCTTTTCCACCAAATTTTGTTCATTCCCTCGATGGTTCACATATGATGATGACTGCAGTTGCATGCAAAAGGGCAGGCTTGAATTTTGCAGGTTTGTCTCACGTTCTATTTGTTGATATCCTCCAATTCTGATCTTTGACCGCCAACTACCTTACATTCTACATTTGATGACAGGTGTTCATGATTCATATTGGACACATGCATGTGATGTGGATAAAATGAACAGGATATTGAGAGAGAAGTTCGTTGAACTATATGAAGCACCCATTCTAGAGAATGTAAAGTGTCTAGACATCCTCCACTTTTGAATTACCTTCTTTTTAACTGGAAAAGATCTATCAGTACTCAATATTAGGAAGCATTATATCTAAACTCTAAATGGTAATTGTATCCATAAGAAGAGAATCCAAATCTGGGCTGTTTCAGCATGTTTGGCATTCCTTCAAAAGAAAGAGAGAATAAAAAAGTCAAATGTTGGCTTCTTTTGTAGCATTTAAGAAAAGCCTCAGATGCTCTTTAATCCACTTAGTAAATTACCATCCAAACATACCAGTACCAGAACTTAATTAATATCAAAATAAGCCCAAAGTTCAAACCTTACAAAATTCTTGCAATTAAGATTGTCAAATTTATGTATCCCCTCCCGTCTATCTCCATAAACTTTGCGACCAAAAGCTTATGCACCTCATTATTTTCAGGGTAAATGTTCCAAGCAACAATATAATGATAAAATTATAAATAGCATTTACTAGTTCCTAATTTCCAGTGTAGAAGTAAAAAAGTAAAGTTTTACTATCCAATTTAGAAGTTTTATTAGACATCTAATCTTCTGTCTTCCATATGAACAGTTGTTGGAGAGTTTTGAACAGTCATTTCCTTCGTTGTCTTTCCCTCCCTTGCCAGAAAGAGGGGACTTCAACCTGAGAGATGTTTTGGAGTCGCCTTATTTCTTCAACTAAATGAACTCAAGGTGTTTGTTGGCATAGATGATATATTTAAACATGCATTTGCCTCGAGTGAATGAAATGGCGATAAATGGGCTTCATCGTCGAATGATAAAGGTTGTATGTACATAATACTAACCAATCTTCCTGTTCATTCTCGATCTTTAAACACTGGAGTTTCTTATACAGTCATCGAAGGGGTTCTACATCAAAGGCAATGGGGAATCTTCTCTCATACCTCGAACAATGAGGTAGACAATATGAGGTCTATTTTGTTTGGAGGAAGCTCGGGAATACATGATACTATTTCTGTCAAGATTTCGAGCTTTGCTATTAGGTGGATGGATATTATTTGGCTGAACACAAGCTGCAGTGCAATGCCTGCCGAACTCTTCTTGTTCAGTGGATCTACATTTGTATATTCTTTTTACCTTTTCTAACAAATTTAAAGTCGAAATAGAAAATCGTAGAAGGAAAAGTTCAAAATATATTGTTTGTTGCTTGAGGTGATGTATTAAACTGTTCTCATATAATCCATGGGTGGTCAAGGCACAAGATTTGTAAATTTTACTGTGCATCTGCACTTGCAGATGGAGTTCGGATTTTGGGAGTTAAATGTTTCATTAGCCACTGAACTTTGGGTTATGTTAGTCACTGAACTTTGGGTTATGTCACTACTTACTCACCAAACTTTCAAACTTTTCTCATTGGCCACTGTACTTTGATTCGTTAGTGGCATTACTCACTGGCTCAAATCTGTTAATTGACGTGCCTACGTCTTAGATGAAATCTTTGTCGGCTTGTTAAATCCTCACAAGTATAAAATGTTTTGCCAAATCATTGACCACGTCAACATATTAAAATTGTGTTTCGCAAATTTCGTACACACTTCGTAAAAACCCAAATTTTCCCATTATAGACATCTTCACTGGAGAACTGAAGAACCCTAGTCAAAGCTCAATCCCTAATTTTCCAAAATCAATTTGACATTCGAAACCTAATCCCCAAACCCGAAAAATCTGATTACCGATTTCCATCTCGTCGTTTGTAACCAGTAGAAGAGCCCAACCAGAAGCAGCATCTGTTTGATTTGAGAAGCTCGACTTCGAACAAGACGGTTGAGCGTGCACATGGACGGAACTATTAAAGGTAAACTCGATAGTGCTAGAAGCTGTATGGTTGAATTTAACTATCTTCAAATGGGTTATCTCCTCCTCCATCTGTAAATTTAACTTCTTTTAGTTTGATGGGTTTCTTTTTTATTTCTATGGTTTATTGATCTTGCCATGGTATCTAGCAGTAGTGGTGGTGGGAGGAGTGAATTTGCGGTTCGGGTCATGGATCGAGAGCCTGGGGAGCTGTCTAGTGATGGGTCTGATGAGGCTATTGATTTGGAATCTCGGATTACTATAGAGAGTGAGGTTAAGACGTTAGAAAATGGAAAACAATCATTGCCTGTCCACAATAAGAAGTGGGAGTTTTCTCCAATTGTTTGGGATAGAGATGACAAGGAATTGAGTAGAGCATTCGAGAACAGGAATGTTTGTGATACTACTAATCATGTGAACTTTGACGATGTTGTGGATGACTTGAATGACATGGGGGATGCGGAATTTGCCAATATAAGAACTTCAGGGGGCTGGAAAACTACGACTCGCAAAGCAGAGTACAACAGCAGGAACACATGTTTGAAGGCAACGTTTCTGTTTTTGTATGGAAGTTGTGATGGGAGTTCAGTGTCCTTTTTGCCGTCTGTTTCTGTTTTTTGTTGCAACCAACGAGTTGATGACAGACTTTTATTGGAATAGCTTTTGAAATATGATTTTGTCAATTGTAAAGAATTTAGGCATGTCAATTGTATACATATTGTTCTAAATCATGTCAATTGTATACATATTGTTCTAAGAATTTTGCTCTTCTGCCAGGTTATGGATCACAGGCTCGGTCCATGCCCTCTCACATGGGGGCCCCACCCCCCCTATGAGAGAAAACCTCTGCCAGGCCGGTGCCAGGCCTGGCAGAGTAGCAAGGTTGTTGTTCTAAATCATGTCAATTGTAAACATATTGTTTCATGGGGTTTCTGTACATACAGGGACAGACTATGCCAGCATCATTATAAATCAAGAGAAAATGTTAATATGTTGAAAGGATACACGCAATTCACTTTCTAAGCACGTATGAGTGAGACCAGAGTTGGAAATAAGATGTTTATTTTGAAACTAATGTCTACTGCACTGTCAAATAAATCATTTTTTCACTAACAGGTATGAAAAATCTTACATGTCCCAACATGTTTGAAAATTAAAATTCACTTGAAAGGGATCCAAGAAAACATTAAGCAGTGCGGATGTAATAACTTAAAATCTAATGAAACAGAAACACAAGCTAAGATGTAAAACATACATCTGTTGGTAATTATAACATACATGTTTTCCCCCTTGATTAATAGGTATGTTTTATACGTTCTGTTGTTTATATTTTATATCTTAAACGTGCTTCTATGTCACGGGATTGCAAGTTATTAGAAAGCATGTATCACCCTCACCCCCAACCCCAGTTGGTATGTTTTGTTTCTGCAACTGGATCACCTCCAGAAGTAGCCAAACATTTGGACCAATCTACCCCAATCAAGCCTGTATCTCGCCTTCCATCTTGTTTAACACTAACTTCACCTTAAAAAAACAGCTACCGATCATGAACCAAAGACAACTGTTATTTCCAATGGAAAAAATACTGTACTTGGATTGACCTCTGCATTGGTGAAACTGCAGAATAATTCCTAATTGATTCTGCAATGTTTGACAATATGTATTACCTTATCTCACTTTTCAATCAAGTAAAAGGGTATTATGTATTGAGTGTTGAAATTTTAGTACAACCTATTAACATTATTAATTGAATCTGTTCTAAATATCGTGTTTTGATGACTCTGTTCTATATGCAAATTTAAGCCAACTAAGCTTTGTTTGTTTCAGCCTCTACAGCTTACTCTATTTTTATAGAAATCCATACAAATTATGCTAAGTTACATTGGAATTCTATCAAAACAGCAGAATTAATGTCTATAAACAAAAAATCATGCTGGTAGGACTGAGGAACCACTTAGACAAGGCAAATTGGTAAATATCATTTAGCGGCATTAGCATAGCGAGGCGCCGAGGTTCATCCTCACTAAAATACAAGAAAATAGCTAGATTTCAAACAGGAACAACTATAGCAATGATAGATATGAATCTCCATAACGAAGTTTGTCGCATAAAAACATAAAAGCAATGACAAACATAAGTTTCACAGAGCTCCTCCATTTTGCTTCCCATTATCCTTCACTTGAAATGAGTGCAATCGTTAGTACAACAAAAGAACAACTGTTTCTTCGTCGGACAATCCAACAAGTAGTGGCTCGACTTCCGGCAACCATGACAAATCCCTTTGCTCCTTCCCCCCATTATAATATGTTGATGCAACCAGAGACGGAGCTAGAGGGGGGCAGGGGGGGGGCGGTCGCCCCCCCCAA